>NW_006499617.1:3815274-3827933 GCF_000471905.2 Amborella trichopoda | reverse complement strand
ATGAGACTAATTACTTTTGGTACAAAGTGATCACAACTAATCTTGTTCATTGGATGTAAAATGAGGTGGCTGCATTTATTCCATTGACTAAGCTCAAACTTCAAATGAATTTTTTTCAAACTTCATGGCGCACCCATACTATCAGATTTCACATCAAATGTTATAAGTAATTGTGACCTCCTTATATTAAAGGCATATAATGGTTTTACAGTAACTAACGAGGGAACACACGCTTCGCACATGTTGTGAGTATATGATTTAGATAAAAAATTATGTAATGCCTTCATAGATACTGTAATAAATGAGAAAAGTTTTAGCAATTGTTATTGATAATTCAAGAATTTTATATAAATTTATTTGTGTTTACGCTTCGATTTGTGCCGATCTCTGAGATGAGATCTGCTCAAATCTTAGCAAAAACTGGTTACTTTTGAAAAGGTAGAGAGAGTGGGGTTGCTTGAATTATGGGCTCAGTAAAAATCCCAGATCTATGCAGCGCCAGCTCTAAATCCGTATTGGACAAAAAAAGTGTTTCTAAATTTAATTAAATATAGTGATGAATTAATTTCCAGAAAAAATAAAATAAAGCAGAGAATTAAATAAAGAAAAATTAACTAAATTAAGCAAAGAAAGATATATTTACCTCTAGGGACCTGAACCTGGAGTTTCAGGCTCGGATCAGGCCGCTCTTCCGATGTGCGCCACCATTTCTTTTTTTTGAATGCCTTTTGCTTGCTGGAATTTGTAGATCTAAGGTTCTTTGACCTAGATCAAGGGTTCTTAAGACATAGGAACAAGCTGTGAATTTTATGTAGGGTTCTACCTAGGCTTTTCTTGGGATTGACAGAGAATTTTCATAGTTTTCTAAAGGTTTGAGATTTCCTAAGGTTGAATATGAATTCTGATTTATGTGATTTTTTTGGGAATTTTTCTAATTTTTCCGGAATTTTCCAAGGCGTTTTCCCATTTTTGAGTATTTTTTGGGTTATTTTTTTAATTATGGGATTTTCCAAGGGATTTCTTTCTTTTTTGGTCTCATCTCCTTTTTAGGTTATGAAGGGGGTATTTATAGAATTCCATTAGTGATTTTTTTTGAATTTTTTGGAATTTTTTTGGATTTGTTTGGATTTATCTTGAAGCTTTAGCCCTATCTAATTAAAAAAAACGTGTCCACTGCATCATAAAACGCATTAACTACATCATAAATGCCACATCTGCATAATCAGGCCACATCTGGCCTGTCGGACCGCATTACAGCCCGGCCTGCGGCCCGACACTTAAGTCTCACGGGGACTAAATTATCATGTATTCTATCGTTTTATCTATAGGTCCGGTTCAGGTGATTCTTAGACCGTTGGAAAGATCTCAGGCTCAACTTTATGTTGGGATTGGATTTGGGTAGTTTTGAGGTAATTAAATTAGGTCTAGGTTTCCTATGGTCTACTAGGGTGTTTGTGTGGTCCTTTAGGACCAGAATCAAGGTTTTTATGAGTTCCCTTAACCAGAATTTCAAGGGGTTGTCTATAGTTGCCCCTATTTGAAATTTACCTGGGGAACCAGTGAATGGCAAAGAAGTAGACACCTGAGACACGGTGGGGAGGAAAACATTTTTTGAGAGATCATTCTTTTGAATGACCAGTACCATTTGGGTAGACGGTACGTCGATGGATGCTTTTGATCCGTAAAACATCGAACTGACACTACAATCTTTGAGTCAGTGCGGTTGAGAGGTCTCCGACAATCGGGATCCGAAGTGACAGTCAACAGGAACCGTGCTATCTTTGAACCGGTGACACTTCTTGTTGTAGTCACTTCAATGCTACCTGGGAAGCTGCTAGTGTAGTCATCTTCGACTTTAGACCTCTTTCCTGGGATTGATTCTCATATCGAATGAGACTTTGATTTAGAAGAAATGATGGGATGATGAATTTCTGGTTAATTGAACTTCTTGTTCGCCTTCGATTTTGATTCTTGGGTCCACAATTTCAGGCTTTTTGGTATGGGAACTTATGGGTTGGTCTCTGTTTTCCTAAGGATTTACAAGCATGGCAATCCAGGATTTGGTGGTGGCAGACGCATCATATCCAAGCCTCCATGAAACTCCTTCATTTTTTAAAAATGTTTTAGAAGGTTTTGAAGATAGATTGAATTTTGAAACAAAAACAGGTTTTCAGGCTACGTTTTAACCAAAGAAATTAAGGTTTTTGAAAACTCACGAAACACATAGAGGAAATTTTGAAGATAGATGAGAAATTTTGAAAAAACAAGTTTTGGTAAGCAGTTTAGGCTCATGCTACTATGGAGCTCTCTCTTCTTCTTCCCTTTTTTTTCATGAGCTTTGTCGAGCCTCTACTTGGGACTTTCAAGATGAGGAATCACTAAGTACTTCTTTATCTTCCAATCTTGGCTCTTATGTCACAATTCAAAGAAGACTTTTTCTTGTTTTTTTTTCGAGGAAACCGGTGTCTTGGATAATATGGGATATGCCTCAAAGTGCTCAGAATATCCTTGGACTTTGTTCCTCCACTACCACTCTTTTGAAGTTCATATAGTCGAGCTTCTTCAAGTTTTATTTTGACTGATACCTTCTTTTGTTTTCTAACGCCATTCTAACTTGAGAAGAGAAGAATATATGGAGATTTTAGAGAAGAGACAAAAAGATAGAGAAGTTTTATTTTTCTATCGCTCTGGGTCCCTTTTGAGTGTTCAACTCGATAGCTTTTTTTTCCAACGCTCGAGGTTCTTTTCGGATTTTCAGCCCTACGAATTTCTTTTTTCTTTTTTTTCCCTGCCACTAAGATCCTTTTTGGGTGTTTATCCCAGTGGCATTTTTTCCAACTCTCTAGATTCCTTTCGATTTTTTATCTCAGTGGAATTTCTTTCTTTTCTTTTCTTTTTTTGTTTTTTAAAGAAGATGGAAACAGAGGAGGAAGAGAAGAGTTGGTGGCGTTTTTTCCTTCTTGTGGCACTTCATCCTAAAGACAACAAATAAGAGCTCGATACGTCCTTGACAAAGGTTGTCGAATCTTTATAGAATATTCCATCCTTCGACTGCTTCACTAGAGCTTTGATTTTCAAACTCGGAGTCAATTTGTGCTTCCTGATCCTTCAATCTCTTTTTAGGTTGGCTAAGCTCATCTTTTTCCTCTTCTTTTTTTTTTTTCTATTTTCCAACTCCTTAAGTTGTCAATACCACAGAGTAGAATGCCTAAACAGAGCATGGATGCCCCACTTGGCTTATTTGAAAGGGAGGAGTAAGTGATCGCCCTACGCCTTTTCAGTAATCTTTTTCAGTTGCAACTTCATGTTGCTCTTGAAGAGTACATCGCCTTAAAGCGAGTTGGGAGTTGTCAGATAAGGCATGGGCCTCACCGGTTGCCCTTGCTTTTTTTCCATCATCAAGTGAAGGTACCATTATCAAGTGGTTTAGCGAGGTTGCCCCTGTAGGGCCTTTTTCCTGAGATCCTTTCTCTTGAGGGAATAACATGATCTTAAATATTTGGTTCTTCATCCTATATAGGCGGGTTACTCAAAAAATACTTTGAAAGTGACCCAGATGGTCCCTTTAGAATGTCTAGGGGTTCGATTTCTTTTAACTCTTGCAGATGTGTTGGATTTTCAAGATTGATCAAATTTGGATCCTTCGCTTCTTTGGTGTTCATTACTAGATCAATCAGAGTAACTAATGTAATTGACTGCTTTAGGCTCAGCTCTTCATCCCAAATAGGTGGGTCTGTCAAGAAGTCAAGTGAAGGTGGCCCAAATAGGCTTCTTAGGATCGTTAGAGGTTCAAGTTCTTTCATCCATTCTTGAGGGGATGGATCTTTTTTTGGGTTCACATTAGGCGACAGTTTAGTCGAATCCTCTAGGCTTGACTCTTTTGTTTCTTTGTGGATTGCACTGTCAAGATTAAGGAATTCCTCACAAATGTAGTCTTGATAATCCCTAGCTCCAGGATCTTGATTGAGCTCATTGATGACTTGAGCCTCCTGTGGGTCATCTACTGCACTTATTTGAAAGATGAGATCACTTTGTTTTGTAGTGACATGTATCACAGGGATATCCTGAACCTTTTGTACGCTCGTTCTTCAACCAGAATCGAGATCTTTGTTGTACTTTTCTCATTTTCCTGAGTCTCAGAATTCTGGCTACAGTTATTCTCATCAATTGGAATATTTCCCTCTGCCCCGCGACCTAGGACAGGGGTGTCTTAAGTCTTTTGTAAGTTTGTTTCTTCTGCTTCAATTGGAACTTCTTGTGGGGTAGTTTGCTCTTCCATTCTCTCTTGGATCATGGACCCTAGGCTAAGGCAATCTTTGGCATTTTCTTTATGAAATTCCCTAGCCACAGGATTTTGAGTGTACTCATGCTCATCTGGTATTTTGTTCATAGGGTGGATAATTTGGTCCCTTTGTGTCTTCATATTCTCAACTTTTACTAGGACTGTTGGAATTGTTTCCTCCTTTTGTGGGTCAGACTTCTCTAATTCTATAGGAGCTCCCCATGGAATAGATCTATACCTAAGGCAATTCTTATCATTCGGTTTCTGAAATTCCTTGATAACATAGGTCACTCTACCATTTCGGTCTTCTTTTTCAGGGCGGTTTCTTCCTGTCCTCCAAGGCCATATTGGATGACTTTCAAGCTTGAGCATAGATTTCAACTCATCGATCTTTATCAAGTTGCTATGGTCTTCATTTTCAGGGCAATTTCTTCTTGTGCCCTAGGGCCATATTGGATTATTTTCAGGCTTGAGCAGGGATTTCAACTCATCGATCTTTATCAAGTTGATACCAGTTAGGACTTCTTCATCTTCATTAGTCCTATCATCTGATATTACCTGGCTTTGCTTTGAGTAAGCCTCATTTATGTCCTTAAATGATTCTGGTGATGGTTCTGACGTGGGATCGCTATCAAATTCTTCAATTGTTATCTCTTCAGAGTTACATTTAGATGAATCTTCACTGTAAGTCACGCTCTTGTTCCTTCATTACTCCATTTGACTCTTGCCCCAGTATGGTTTCATCTGGTTGTTGCCCCAGTGTAACTGGTGACTAATTTCGGGCCCTTTCCTTTGCTCTCTCATAGCGTGAAACCACTTCTAGCATTGAGTCAAAAGAGAAAGGCTGAATGATTTTACTAAAGTAGAGTTTATACTCAGGGGAAGTATTCTCTATGGCCATACTGATCTTAGAGGCTTCAGAAAATATGCAATCAATAACTTTTGATACAGCCTCTCTAAATCGTTGGACAAATCTGTAAACAACTCGGCTAGATTGTGTTTGGTGGAGATCAATTCGCCAATGATCATTGATCTCTCTTTGGTCGTGTGATATTGCTCAACAAAACGTTGAAACAACTCATCGGGAGTTTCCTTCAGGTATTTTGAGACCACCTCCTAAAACCATGTTAAAGCTTGTCTGGAGAGAGTGTACTGAAACATGGCCTCGAGATGGCGAGGTTTCTCTTCAAGTGCAAGAACAATCAATAGGCAAGCAATGCTATGATTATCAGGATCACATTTCCTGTTAAACTTGTTTTCAAACTGAGGGAATTCAAACTTGTTTTCAAACGGAGGAAGAGGTTCGACATCCCTAGGAACATCCTTGACTTAAGAGTTTGGCGGAAGTATATTTAGAATTCCGATCTTAGCCAGGGTCTCTTAAAATATGGTTCATTCGCCTTTCAGCTGGGCGAGCTCAACAAACTCAGGGGTTTTAACTTCATAGGTTTGTTGGTTTCCCAAAATTGATGGCATAATTTGTGGTGCAAGAGATACATCTGATATGGGATGCA
The DNA here is from genome assembly GCF_000471905.2 of Amborella trichopoda. The sequence continues at coordinate 3,822,137 of NW_006499617.1, read as the reverse complement.
CTAGACAAGGGGTAGGCTGGACCTGCAATATGGCTGGATCCGAATAGAGAGGTGGTGCAGACATAGGGGCCTAAGTCAAGGGATAATATAGATAGGTCTGAGAAACGACTTGGACTGGAGGAGTTGGAGGTTGATTAGTTGGTGCCGGGGCCTGGAAACGGATAGTCGGGGCTCGGTGCACAGGATTTCCCAAGTATAGGTGACTAGAGGTCGGGACTGCAACTGGAGGGTATAGAGCTGACTGATATGGCTGACTTGGGGGATACTGAGTTGGACCATGAGTCAAATAGGGTGCCTGTGACTGATGGTATGAAACTGGGGCGGCTTGAAGAGCCTACACTACTCGATGACTTTACATAACTTATGGAGGGCCAGGTTTGGATTGACTATGGGATGAACGGTCCTGTGGTCGAGCCGGGTCTATGAATGGTGGAGGACAAAAATATTGGTTGTGCCGGCTCGCCGACATGATGGAATTCACATGACTTAGCTGTTCAAGGGCTAGAGATGTCCCTTGACTCTAACGTAACCAACGACTCGATACACTAGGTGAGGCATGCGATTTAAAAAAACCTTGACCCTGAGTAAGTTATTGAGACACTTGATTGGGAGGAACTCGTAATCCATAGAATTCTGTAACGATGAACTAAAGAAGATAAAGTCAAGAAATTCTAAGTTATGCAGATTAGGATTAAAAACTAAAGATAAGATGGAAAAAAAAGAAGAGATATTTCTATTCTAAATAGATAAAGCAGAGAAAGCCTAGATCTATCTTCTTTTTCTTTCTTTCTTTTCTTTTTCTAGAAAAGTATTTTTTCTAAAGAGGTAAAAATTATTTTCTTCTCTCTTTTTTTTTTAGGAAAGAAAAAAGAAGACTATTTCTAAAAGATGTATTCTAAAAAAATAAAGATGCAATTAAAGAAGATAATTATGATATAAAGAAAATAGGCATGAATGAAAGAAGATATGAAAAATATGATAATGATGATATCAAGATGAATCTAAAGATATTCTAAAAACAAAAATGATAAAGATGATCTAAAGATAAAAATGATCAAGATGGATAAAAAAAGAAAGATGATCTAAAGATAAAGGTGATCAAGATGGATCTAAAAGAAAGATGATCTTAAAAAACTAAAGATGAAATAAAGATTGAGAGAAATCTAAAAGATGATCTAAAGATCGAGAGGAAAAAGATCTTAAATTTTTTATGGAGAGAGAAAAAAATAAGATCTAGAAATAAAGATAGAATCTAATAAAAAGAATTTTTTTTTTAAAAAAAATCTACCTCGTTTTTCTTCTTTTTTTAAAAAAAAAATTTATTTTTATTTTTGCTGGAAAAATAAATATGAGAAAAAAAAGAAGAAGCTTTTTTTAAGTCTAAAATACAGATATGAAGCTCAAGGTGCCCCACGGTGGGCACCAAACTGTTTACGCTCCGATCTGTGTCGATCTATGGGATGAGATCTGCTCAAATCTTAGCAAAACTGGTTACTTTTGAAAAGGTAGATAGAGTGGGGTAGTTTGAATTATAGGCTAAGAAAAATCCCAGATCTGTGCAAATCCGGTCTTTTTCTGAATCCACTGGCAACGCCAGCTCCAAATCCGTATTTTGACAAAAACAAATGCTTCTAAATTTAATTAAACATAATGATGAATTAATTTCCAAAAAAAAATAATAATCAAAGAATTAAATAAATAAAAAAAACTAAATTAAGCAAAGAAAGATATACTTACCTCTAGGGACTCGAAACTTGGAGTTTTGGGCTTGGATTAGACCGCTCTTCCAATATGTGCCACCATCTCTTTTTTTGGATGCCTTATGCTTGCAGGAATATATTGATCTAAGGTTTCTTGGCTTAGATTAAGGGTTCCTAAGGTACGGAGAAAAACTGTGAATTTTACGTAGGGTCTACCTAGGCTTTTTTTTGGGATTGACGGAGAATTTCCTCAGTTTTCTAAGGGTTTTGGGATCTCCTAAGGTTGAATATGAATTCTGAGATTTTATATGATTTTTGGGGAATTTTCTTAATTTTTTTGAAATTTTCTAAGGGATTTTCCTAAAAAAAAAATTTTTTTTTTTTTTGTCTATTTATCTAATTTCGGGATTTTCTAAGAGATTTCTTTCTTTTTTGGTCTCGTCCCCTGTTTGGGTTATGAAGGGGGTATTTATAAAATTCCATTTGGTGATTTTTTCTGAATTTTTTGGAATTTTTTCGGATTTGTTTGGATTTATCTTGAAGCTTTAACTATATCTAATTAAAAAAAAACGCATCTACGGCATTATAAAACACATTAACTGAGCCTGTTGGGCCGCATTACATCCCGGCTTGATTCAGGCGATTCTTAATCCGTAGGTCCGATTCAGGCGATTCTTAGACCGTTGAAAAGATCTCGGGCTCTAATTTAAGTTGAGATAGGATTTCGATAGTTTTGGGGTAATTAAATTGGGTCTAGATTACCTATGGTCTACTAGGATTTGTGTGGTCCTTTAGGACCAGAATCGAGGTTTTTTGAAGTTCCCTTAGCCAGAATTTTGAGGGGGTCTACAATTTGATATAAAATGTGTCATATATTTTTAATAGGAATTGTATAATATGAGACCAAAATTTAAAAATAAAAAATGTTAAACCATATGATTCATGAAATGATTTGATGATAGAGACTTGATAAACTATAACTTGGCCACATTTTTCAATTAAAACCTGTAGGATAGAAAACAAACTTCAAAACCATTTCAAATAAGTAAAGAAACAAATACAATCTTTCGCCTCATACAAGGGGCAAAGTATATATCACTCAATATAAGACCGATTGACCCTACATATGATTTATATGTTCTTATGGCTAATGTACCAGTGTAGGTATTGTTTCCCTTGTAGATACGTTTTTCTTTGGCTTTTATTTCTTTGAAGTCCTCAGAAAGACTCTTAGAGTTTGAAATGTGATGGTTAACACCGGAATATACCCACCATCCTTTGATGTCGTGATTTGCAAGCAAGCACTATGAGAGTACACAAATGACTTCACGTATTTTGCTTCTGTTTCCACCGTACTTTGGATTTTCTGGGTTTCATTTTTTGTGGGCAACGATTTTTTAAGTAACCTGGCTAACCATAGGTGAAGCATTTTGATGGTCCTTGTTTGGTCTCTTAGTTGTGGAGTTTAGTTCTTTTACTTTTATATATATTGTTCCTCCTATTTATGTTTCCTTAAATTTTTCTGTTGTTGGGCTTGGGTAACCTAGGTTTGCGAGGACCTCGGGCAAAAATGAACTCACACTTTTTATTTTTATTTATGTGTTCTTGTTCTAAGGAAAATTACATGGGTAGGTCCCCTAAATTTAGAGATTTTACATTTAATTTGAGTGCTATGGTTACCATCCTCCATAAAGGTGGATAACTGTTTAAAATAGTAGAAACTTGTATACGCTTGGGAACTTCATTCCCAACAATGACTAGGTTCATAGCCATAACAAGCATCCCATCTATATGGTCCACCACATTGTCACCCTCTTTCATAACTGAATTGTATTGCTCTAGGAGCAGTTGGAGGTGAGTCCTGATGTTGTGTTATATTTTTGTTTATTGTTTCTAATATTTTTTACATGTCGCCATTTTTAAATACTCTAATAAGATCATCTTGTATAAAGTTAGCATTGATATCTTAGCAATAAAGTCATCTTCTAAAAAATTTTAAACTTTTTACTTTATTTTTTCAGTGGGCTTATCACTAACGACTGGAGTTTAGTAGTTAGGGTTTTGGGATCCTAAAAGTACTCCCAAAAATTGGGTTTAACCCTTATTTTTTTAAGTTTAGCAGTTAGCTTCTTGGGATCTTAAAAATAACTCCAAAAAATGGGCTTGGGAAAAATGAACAGTAGGATCATAAATGAACATAATCCCAAAGTTTGGCATGGAGCCTATGTACCTGGTATTTAGCAACCAACGAGGATTCGTTTCTTTGATGATTATTGGGTTTCTCACATATCGAAATGGCTGCCATTTTGTTTCTTATTGAAATTCTTAGGATGTCTGAAATATCATTATTACATGTTGCAACCATTTTCCATTACAAATAACCATTTTATCCGCTAATTTGGCCGTTACTTTTAAACTATTGGTTATTGTTTGTGCATTATTGTTGGTTTTTTGGATTCCTTTTTAATAAAATCGTGGCAGAATCTTCCCTTTACCGAAGTCAATTTTCAATAAGAACATTGAAATACTCTTTAATCTAGTTAAACTCCGAATAGTTGTTTGGATCTTTGTAAACATATTTCCTGGTAATGTTTTTCTATGAAGATCACTCATTTCTGGCATTTAGATCTAAATTTTTGAGCGAATTTTTTTTTTTGTATTATAGATTATTTTTTCCATTTCAAGCCAAAAATAGAGAATCTCAACATTCACCCCAAAAATTATGTTCTCGCCAAATTTCATTGCCAAGGAGCCGAAATTAAAATGAGATGGGACACGAACAAAAGAACTCATTTCCCTCTCATTCGCATCTCTCTCCCCTTTTTGCTAACCAACTCTCTACAAAATTCCTGCTCCCCAAATCTTTCTCTCTCCCACCCGTTGCTAACCCCCTCTCTCTCGTTTACCTAACCCTCTAAACCCAAACCCAAAAATTGTTCTCTCTCTCATCATATGCAAGCACTCTTCCTTTTTTTTTTCCTCCGCTCCTACTTTTCTCAATCTCACCCCAAGAACTTCTTTTTTTTTTTTTTTTATGAGTAAGTGGGGAGAGGGCCCCTACCTTTGGTGGCAATTAAGTCTAGGACCTAACGTTGCAAATCATCAAACGCTAACCAATTAAGCCTAGGCTGTTGGGTTTGGTGCTAAACAAATCATTATATCTATATTTCTTATAAAAATTAAGGGTATTATGGTAAATAAAAAATATATTTTCTTGGGAAGCAAAAAAGTGATATATTTATAAGAGAGTGAAGGAGGACATAATTGTTAGAGGTTATTTTTTAATGTACTTGTATCCTGAAGGCAAATAAAGAGAGAAGCGGTAGTAACCTGGTCCCACCGATGCCCAATGCCAGACCTCGGGAACACTGTAGCAATAAGCCTAATATAGGGCGACCTCTGAAGAAGTGTCAAAATGACCTCAAATTGCATGAGAGGGTAATTTTGGATACCCTAAGGACACCCGTAAAGTTTCGTCGCGTTCTGACGAGTTTTGAGATGATCAGGACGAAACTCAGCATGCAAATTCAGTTCTTATCTTGCTGAAAATAAATCTTATAACTATAGCCCTATTTTCTAGGTCTCAAAATAATATTAGACTATCTCCATTGGATCTGGAATGTCGAAAAACCCCTACGTACCAAATTTGGACTCAATCAGACCCTCCGGGCATTCTAGGCCTAACTTACCATAAAAAGGTGAGCTCTACACTTTTGCGGTGTAGCCTCAGTCAACCAGTTTTTATTTATGAAAATTATGTTTTCTTATTTCAGGATGATTTTCAAATGCTCATCACTTGCTCATTTTAAGTTTAATTAAGTTCAAATTCGGACACGAGCTATATCTTAACGATACGCTCGTTTTGACATATGACACGCATCATGATGTGACCCGAAATGAGATAATTCTCAGAGAGAAGATGTGCTCAAAATATGAAAATTCATAGTTTAAAAGAAGAACATCCAATTCTTTGAGAGGTCATAGCTCAAGATCTCGATGTTGGATCGTCACAAGTATGGATTCTTTACGTTCGAAAAAGGGCCCTAGGCCTAGTAATGACAAGAGGCCCCTCATGGAGGGATGGTTTTGTCATTTGTTGAACAGTGATGAAGGGTATTTTGGTCATTTGGTCCAAAATTGGGATTAATATTTTATTTCATGAAATGTTTATTTTTTGACAATTTTGGTTGGTTTTGAGTAATCCACCCTTGTTTTAGGATTGCTCTATGTAAGGAACTCAAGTCATTTGTAATAACTCTCTTTGAGTAACTCTTGCATTCATGACTTTTTAGTCATTTGCAATCAAGCTCTTGGAAATTCTTGCTTATTCTTTTGCTTTGCTTTCAAGTTCAAGACTCAAGATGAGAGGAGAGAGAAATATTTCTTAGAGAAAGAAAATACCCCTAAGAACCCTTCACTCCCTAGAACTCCAAAATTCTAACTCCATTAGGATTTCCAACTCCCGATCCCATATTCCTTAGAATTCCTAACTTCCATACCTCCAATCCTACTCCATACACCCTACCTTAGCTAGCCTACACCCTACACTATTCCATACGCCATAGTACATCATGTACCATAGCATCCTATACACCTTAGTTAGCCTATACCTTAGCTTATCCTATATACTTTAGTTATTCTATATCTTACCCAACCCCATACAAATTAGTTCCTATACACATACCTTAACCCAACCCACCTAAGGTAGGAACCTAAACCCTTATATCCTAACCTTGACCCAAGACTGAGACCTCTCTCTCATGTACATGCAAAAGGACTGACGAAGGTGCAACTAGGCTCAAAGCTCATTCTAGGTCCATTCTATCTCCTCTCTCTCCTCTCTCTCTTCTCTCGATCTCCTCCTCTGTTCGTACCCAAGGCGGATCCGAGCCTCTTCCTCTTCTTCTCCTCTCTGTCTCTCTCTCGTCCAAACCCGGACCCACACCTAGGGCAGGCTCGGCTCCTCATTTTCTCTATTACTCTCTCTTTCCCTCTTGTCAAGTGAAAGACCCACACCTTAGGCGCGTCCGTCCCACTCTCTATTCTTCTCCTCTTTCTCTCTCTCTCTCTCTTCTTCTCTCTCTCTCTCTCTCTCTCTCTCTCTCTCTCTCTCTCTCTCTCTCTCTCTCTCTCTCTCTCTCTCTCTCTCTCTCTCTCTCTCTC
>NW_006499617.1:3756843-3815254 GCF_000471905.2 Amborella trichopoda | reverse complement strand
CTCTCTCTCTCTCTCTCTCTCTCTCTCTCTCTCTCTCTCTCTCTCTCTCTCTCTCTCTCTCTCTCTCTCTCTCTCTCTCTCTCTCTCTCTCTCTCTCTCTCTCTCTCTCTCTCTCTCTCTCTCTTCTCTCTCTCTCTCTCTCTCTCTCTCTCTCTCTCTCTCTCTCTCTCTCTCTCTCTCTCTCTCTCTCTCGTTCTCACTTCCATCCGCCCTCTCTCTCTCGTTCTCACTTCCATCCGCCCCTCTCTCTAATCCACCCCACTATCTCATCCACCCTCTCTCCCATCCGCCCCACTTTCTCGTACGCTCGTCTCTCTCGTTCACTCTCTCGTCCGCCCCTCTCCCTAGTTCACCCCTTTCTTTCTCTATCCCATCCACCCCTCTCTCTAGTCCAACCCTCTCTCTCTCATCTACCCCTCTCTCTTGTTCTCTCTCTCTCGTCCGTCCCACTCTCCCATCTACCCCTCTCTCTAGTTCTCTCTCTTGATTGCCCCTCTCTTTCCCTCATTTAGAGCTCGGACTTGCAACTTAGGTGGGTCCACCTCTTTCCCTCTATTCTTTCATCCCTTCTATTCTCTCATCTCACCCTAGAGCCTGGACCCGCCTCATAGGCGGGTCCATCCTCCCTTAACCCCTTTCACGCATTTTTCCATCACTTTAAACACTTTCCTCTCTCTCTAAAATCATTCTTAACATCTCATTCATTTTAGTTTGTGTTTATTTTGTTATTTCTTTATTTTCTTCTCTTATTAATTGCTTCTTTCACCTCTGAAGCACTCGATTTGGGGTCTTCCTGAGATAGTGCCCTAGGGTTCTAACTCTTGGACTCTACTCTAACCACCGACTCATATAGTGTAGAGTTATAAGAGAGATAGATTCTCTTGCACTAAATCACTTGAGTTGGGGTCATCCTGAGTCAGCTTTCTTTTGAGTTCTAATCCTTTCACTACTCTAACCAACGAGTCACACAGTGTTCAGGTTGTGAGGGGCTTTCATCTCTCTCTCACTTTCTCCTCTCCCTTGATCACTTTTAGGGGGCTCTTGTATTACTAACATAGTTATAGACTCAGTTCAAGGCTTCAAACTTAGTGCTTTTCCTTGTCTCCGATAATACCTCTTAAGAGAGGTTACGTCGGGAGGCTGCACAATTTCCTTTGGGTCATCCCTTCACTTCTTTTACTTCATCTTCTTCTAGTTCTTCTTCTTCTTCTTCTTCTTCTTCTTCTTCTTCTTCTTCTTCTTCTTCTCGCTTCTAAACCAAGTTTTCATCAACTCACTCTTATTCCTTTCTTTCTTCTCTTTCTTACCTATTTCTCCTACCAATCTATCCCCAAAACTAGGGTCATTACCCATAAAAAGTACATCAGAGAGGAGTTAACTTTAAGTGGATTTCATTAGCAATTTTTTAGTGAGAGTCCAGGTGAGGTGTTGAGTTTAGAGAGCTGGCCAAATTTAAAACGTGCTGCTGGACAGCTAGAGGGCTTTCATTCATTGATCTAAGAGGGAAGCAACCCGAGCGTATCCCACAAAACTCAACCATGGTGAGGTAGGGGTTCGAGTCCACCTCTTCGTCATTTTAAAATCATCTCATAGTTGGACATCTTATCTACACATGACATACAAGGCGCACACACGCTCATGAGGTCAAGCGGTTGTTCGAAAGGGGGTCAATCGAACCTGGGTCCCCGAGGGAGCCCAAGCAAGGTAGATTCAGGCCCAAACAACTGGCAGACACTGCGCCCTGTAGTTGGTTCGATCTGCTCTTAGACTATCATTCCATCTCACTCTTTCATAAAAACTATTATGGCATCCAATTACTCCTCTCTCATCCGAATTAGGGATTTCATCATCCCCACATTTGTGAATGTTCCTATGGGAAGTAAGGTTCTTCAATCTATTATCCATATTTCTCTTGAATGGTCTTTCAAACCTTCACACTCAGGCTCAAGCCCAGGACAACTTGGGAAAGGGTACTCAAACCCCTTGTTCCCTCTCTACTGGCATCAATAGCAAGTCCATTGGTATCAATGTTATACGTCATTTTTGACATACTTCCATGAGCCTGTGCGAATAAGGAGAGAGCCGACAACAGTCTGGTCTCGAGGGTTCACGAAAAACTCGTAAGCCAGGATTGTGCTAAAAAATAAGGCCTCTAGCCTAGTGACCTGGGTGTGGTGCCCTTGCACCAAGGAAGGACCCTCCACTATAGCCCTATGAGATAGGCTGCAGCAGGGCACCATATCATCTCCATTGTACTCAGAACGTTAAAAAATCCTCGATAACCAAATTTGGGCTCAATCGGATCCCTCTAAAAGGGTCTATACTCATGCAGCATCGCAACTCATAGGTTTTACCTTAGCGCAATGCGGCTTCACCAAACCAGTCCCGGAAATGGGGTTGCGTCAAAGTTTTCTAGCAACAACTTCTCCAACCCATGGCGCCTTTCTCTAAAATCAGACCTAGCTCAAACATTGATATGTTCTAGATCACACCAGCCTCGTCATTGTGTTCTAAGGCACTCACTATGCCATGACCGGGAACCCCTATTGCTCTGAAGAGGAAAGCAACTGGAGAAACCAGAACAAAAATAAGAGGTCCAGCAGGCTCCAGATTCGGTGAAGCACAGCTCAAAATCCAAGCCATGGATTGGCGCGAGGAAGAGTCCAAAAGAACCACCTCGCACAGAGCTACATTCTAATATGACTCTTGCATTCAATGCCTTGCTCAATGAATGTGAGTCCTCAGGTCACCAAAGAAGCAAATCCAATCGGTTGTCGGAATTCCCTTCTCCGGTAACCTTCCAAAATAATCGAAGACACAAATCTGCACCAAATTGACCGCAACTTGGTGCAAAACGACTGCAACAACTTCCTCTCTGACTTACAAGTAGAGCCAGGAGCTAAAACGACACACCTCGGAGAAGCGTCGGCAAACAAAGTTCACAAAACTATCTGGACTTTCACCCCGGGGAAGAAGGCCACCACAACACGATTGAAGGGCATCAAAGAACTCGCAATCGAGAGAAGAATGAACATATGTTGCTGAAAAAGCTGAACAGTTGCCGCATGTTGCAGAACCAACTTCCAAGGTCTTCCCATGGCAGAGCAGCCTGCATGTAGGGATGGTCTCGTCATTTGGGCAAAAGATCGCATGGGCATTTTGGTCATTTGCATCTAATTTTTGGATTTATTTTCAATTATTTTAATTGTAATTAAGCTTGACTTTTGAGCCTTCACCCCTGTTTGGTGAAACCTTAAGCAGGCTTAGCTCATTTGTAAAAGAGGTCTTGAAAATCGCTCCAAAAGCTTCCCCTTTTAGAAGCTCCAATACACCAAAGGCTAGGAGGAATCGAGGCTAGTTCATTCTTACTTTGTATTATTCTATGAGTCCCTAACCCATTCGGGAGAGAAGAGAGGAAGAGAGAGAAAAATTTGTGAGGGAGGGTACCCTCGAGTGTGCGGTCCCGTGGATACCCTGGTCGCGCGGGTCATTTCCCCAAGCCGACTCATTCCTCTCTCTCTCTCTCTCTCTCTCTCTTCTCCTCTCTCTCTCTCTCTCTCTCTCTCTCTCTCTCTCTCTCTCTCTTTCTCTCTCTCTCTCGCTCTCTCCCTCTCTTCCTCCCACTTTCACGTGCATGACCCCGTCCGCATGGAAGCCCCCTTCCGTCTGCGAGCCTGCGAATGTATCCTAAGCCCCGGGACTCTTCCCTCGACTTCTATCCATGCCCCCTTTTAGTGGTCAGCAAACCCTAATGGGAAAGGCATCTAGGGAGGAGGGACATCAGGATCCCGTTCTTATAGCACAGAGAGAGTGAAAAGAGATAGAGAGATTGAGAACCTGAAGAGGGCTACCATCCAAACCATACTGACAAGCAGCTGGAGGGCTTCGTAATTATTCTAAGGGGGCCATCCACCCGGGCATGTCCCTGAACCCTCAAGCGGCGTAAGGGTGATCCATGCTCTAGTCGCAAAAATCTCTCTCATTGTCGGCTTCCTATCTGCAAGTAAGAGGCCCCCGCGCATCCATCATGCGTTGTACCCCAGTGGTTATTCGAGAGAGGGTTTCCTCGCCCCCGCACGGAGGGAAACCAGGACCCCACCGACATCAGTCAACTGCATGAGTGGTTCTAAAACCACCGCCCATCATGCTCACACTGCTACTGGTCGACTATCTGCCAGTCCAAACTCAAGAGTGGTTCTAAGATCACTCCCTCTTCTATCGCAAATGGTTCTTCTAAGAGCATTGCTTCAGTGGGTAACTTTAAGGTCACCCCATCTTTACTCCACATGAGGACTACTCATACTGGTATGATGCTCCACACACTTCATGATTCCAGGCCATCTGACTCGAATGACTCCAAAGCCGTCCAACACATTCTCACTCACATCACAACAAATGGTTCAACAATGACAGTGATGAATCAGGGCAAGCAAAATCTTACCCTCATCTACCTCGGGTCTCTTGGGACCTAGACCCATTAAAAGTGGTTCTTGAGCCACTCGTGCATTGCATAATACTCACCCAGCTCAGGTCAACTCAAATGTTGTATCTCAAAGAACACACGACTCGTGACTCAGTCAAAAGTCACAAACAAATACCACATGCTTGCAAACCAAGGTGGTCCTAAGACCACTACAACTACAATGGTCGGCATTCCAAATATCAGACGTTTCACTTTACTACAGGTTGGCTCTTAAGCCAGCCCCAACACTTCTATGGATAGTGCATAAACATGCAGGTCCAATGTTATTTCTGGTTGCAAGGGGAAAGGCCAGCAATACACGCTTCCTTCTACCCCAAAGCCCTTGACAACATGGTACTCGAAGAAGTTCCCTTCAAATAAACTCTTATCCAATCCTTCTCCTTCGTACGTATGAGCCGGCCCTCGAGGCTTGACACGGGGAAAAATTACGACCCCAAAGCCAATGGAGCAGTCCCTCCCCTCTTCAAACAAAACTAAACTTTCAAGGACGACCTTGAGCTCCCTACTTCCGGAGCACCATGCTTTACCTGAATTGATTGACTTTGCTCTCGTCTCCTTGAGACAAGCCAATCAAGCAAGATGCCAAGCCCGATTCCAACTCTGGGAGCGGATTAACTAGAGTTTGTGAAACAAACAACAGAAAGGCATGAAAGTGCCACTCATAAAAAAGAAGTCAAAGTCTTCAAACTCATAAGGCTTATTGAAGAAAAACTTGTTTTACCCATTGCGGACTGCAGCAAAACCTGAAATGAGCAGCACCGTTCAATGCTCAGTTGTTGAGGTGCGAGAAGATGAACCTGACTCGTCTGAACCACGGTCCCAAGGCCGTCTTGAGCCACAAGAAAAGGAAATATGGCCCCAGGGCCATCACGAGCCTATCCGGATCGAGCCATTGCCATAAGGCCGTCTCACACCATATATGCCTGAACTACGACCCCAAGGCATCAAAAGCCAATAATCACTTAATCTTCAAGGCAATCCCAGATCTAGTCGGGGCAGTCTAAACCCCTATTACATGGTTTGCTAGATTGGTGCATAAAGCGAACGAGTACTACTCCCACCTCTGGTCAACTCTAAAGAACGAGCTGATGTGATGGTAGTAAGTCAAGATGGTGATGGTCCCAAAGAACCGATGGCGCGCATTAAAAAAACCATGAACCATATCTTGGATAGGCTTAAAAAGCTAGAAAATGCTTGACCAATTGGGACATCTTCGCATCATGGAGCGAATTTTCCTCTTGAACCTCGGTTGAAGAAGAAGAACGAAGACCTCCACCTCCTTCTTTAGCTCAAACCTCACGACCTCCAGTTTTTCCTGATGGTCAACCCCATGTAGCTTCCCAAGTTATCTCCCCAGTGGGTACCCAAGAAGACATTCAAAACATGATCAATCAAAGCATTCAAGGCTTACAACTCTCAAAGCCCATGAAAATTCTCATTACAAGAAGCCTTATCCACCCTTCATTGATCAAGTTCCTTTCTCCCCAGTCTACCAAAACGGAAGACTGCTTGTCTTTGATGGCACCTGCTCACCCCAACAACATGTGGCACACTTCGTGTTAGCACTTCAAGAGTCAAGTTCTGATCCGAGAATGCTTCTTTGATAGTTTGTGGAGACACTAACCAGGTCTGCCTTTAAAGGGTATGTGTATTTACCTTCGAATTTTGTTCACTCTTGCAAAGAGATGGAACAACTATTCCATAAGCGCTTTTATGAAATCGAACGTGAAGTTCAAGTCATAGAACTCCTCACTATGACTCAAAAGGTGAATGAACTAGTAAACGAATGCATTAAGAGATGGAGGGATCTCGCAGTGTACCAGAGTAACCCCATGCTTAAGATCGACGTTGTGCAAACATGTATCGGGAACATGAAAAAGGAAATCTCCCTTCATGTCAAAGCTTCTAATCCTACTACTTTCTCAGACATGATTTCAACGGTAGTAAAGATTGAAAGCTTACTTAAGCGCCATGGTGGAGCTCAGGCTCAGACCTAGGGGGGAAGTCAAAGTCGAAATTTCACTAACAACAAGTCTAACCCTCGCACTAGTCAACAAAGAGGCATAGTTAGTGTATCGGTTATTGACACACCCATTCTTCCCAAACCTCCTATTGCCAATGCACCTCTCAAGGCATTGGACACTTCGCGGTGAATAGTACCATTCGGGGGTCAAGGGGAATCCCAACAACGATAGCTCCAACCTCAGGCTTATAATAGGGTGCCTCCACCACCAAACCTATACCAGCCTAATCACTTTGAGCAAAGGTTGAACAAGCAGTATAGCTTTAACGAAGCTTGGGTGTCTGACCTATTGAAAATGTTGTTAGAACAAGGTATGATAGTTCTTCTTGAGCCTAAAAGACCAGATCAAGTGGAACTTACTAATAACAAGAATTATTGTGCCTATCATCGAATGTTGAGTCATCCAGTACAAGATTGCTTCCATCTTAAAGTCCACATCGAAGCCTGGATTCAGAAGGACATATTCATTTAGACAGTCTCACGAAAGCTTTTGAGACTACAAAAGCTTCACATGTAGTCACCGTTGAAGAAGAACAAATGCAAACCTTGCAACCAAAAGAAGTACCATCTGACCTTCTTCCATACCTTTTTGCAATGATGGCATTACAAGGGTTGATTACCCCTGTCTCATCAAGACAACCCAAGCATTTGATTTAGGGAACTGAAATCTCTTGTGCCCATTCCACCAAGTGTGGGGCCATGAGATATCTCAGTATTCGAGTTTCAGGACATTCATATAGGAGTCCATAGTTGAAGGATGAATTATTCTCAATGTACCAGTCTGAACTCATAAACCACCTAATCTAATAACCCCTAAAAATCTACTTCTTACAGTGAAATAGAGGAAGAGAGTTCAATCAGATGAGTCTAAAAAGGCAAATGAAATAATGGAGGCTCGCACATGATCACAGTTCAAGAGGGACAGCTTCAGGGTGTCCCCATGGATGAAGTGTCCACCGACATATTTCCAATCATCTTTGATATTCTTGCACAACAGGAAATGATTCAACCTTGCTTGCCTAAGAAACCAAAATACCTGAAAGAGGAGTGTAAGGATTTATCGTGCCAGTATCATCAGATGAAGTGACATAAGAAGTTTCACTGTTGGGGATTCCAAGCCATCTTAGACGAGTTTATAAGAAATGGCGAAGTGTTCATAGATAACACACCACCTCCACATCAAAAGGTTGCTCAAGAATTTGCAGCCTTGTTACATAAGATAGTTGAGCAGGTTCATGCTCTTAGTCATGAAACCTCGCAAGCTCTTATTCCCCAAACCCCTGTCAAAGTACCCGAGTCATGGCAGGAGCACCATGGTCGTGGTAAATAAAAAGCCTCAGGAGAGAGGCAATTTGGCAAGCAAATGTGGTACCTATGCCACAAACTCACAAGACCGTACTGGTTGGACCTGATTTTTCCTCACGTGGACAGTGGGATAAAATCCTCTCTCAAACAACCGTGGAGGGTCCGCACATGCTGTATGCTCGTTAGTGTGCACATGCGTACTCTCCTTTGGGTGGATAGGATCAAACAATGAGAAAGATTTTTACGACAAGGGTGCGTTTAGGCACCTACCTCACCGTTTGGGAGTTCGGGAACACGTCCGGGCAGTTCGCCCTCTTAGAACAATTACGAAGCCCCCCGGTTGTCCGCCAACGTGGGTTGGACATAAACTCTCCTCATGCTTTAACACATCACCTTGTTCTCTTGTGCTGGAAACTGCAATGTGAATCCGACGATGCTCCTCACTCAAATGGTGACTAGCTGGCAAAAGAAAGAACGAGGGGAAAAATAGTGACAAGAATCCTCCTATCCGTGCAAATGTTATTCGCTCAGTTGATCAGAGCAACTGCAGAATTAGAACCCTCTCGATTGGCGACTCAGGAAGACACCACCCGAGTGAGTGAGGGAGAGAATGTATATTTCTCTTGTGGCTCAACTCGACTGTACAGAGAGGAAGTTAGAGTGACGATCTGAGGGTTGAAACTCTTGGGATGGCTCTGAAGTGTACTGATTTGAGTGTATGACGGATAATAGGATGTTATATGGAGCCGCGGGTTTGCTGTGTTTATACTCGAAGCACTAAGGGGAAGATCTCGAAGAGAGACGAGACCGCAGGTTCCATGGCTCCGAGACCCACAGCGCGATGAGAATGAGAGAAAGAAGGGGGAAGAGATGGGACTGCGGATTTGTCACGACTCTAGGTTGCTACCCGAGGCAAGCAATGAGTAGAGAAAGAGGAAGAAAGAGGAGAGAGAGGGCTTGAGGCATGGCCTATCCTAAAAGAGTTAGAGAGAGAGAGAGAGAGAGAATGGGACCACAATATCAGGATGGATCAGGGGTAGTTTCTCTCTCTGAAATTTTTCTCTCTCCTCGCTGCTGGATCCAAGGGTTAGAAGCAAAAGACAAGTGAACACAAGTTTAATGCCTCGATTTCATTAATGAATGATCCAGCCCTTTTACAATTGACCTAAGCTTGTTTATATAGAGAATTCATCAAACATGGGTGGATGCTCAAAACTAAGCCCAATTATCATAAAATAAATTAAAATAAAATCCCGAATTTAGGAAAAATGACCAAAATGCCCCTAAAACCTTTTGTTTTAATCACACAATCATCCCTTTCTGAGGGGCCTTTCGCCATTGCCAGATCTTAGGAGCTTTTTTAGATGTTTGTGGTGGTGGTTCAAACGATCCATCATCGTAGTCTTGATGCTTGCTTGATTATGAGAGTTTGATGTCGTTTGATCATCTTGAGACGAACTTTTCGGTAGGGGTAAAAATCCGGTGAGGTTGTGAATTTTTGGCCGTTAATGTAGTGCGATCCATAGTGCTCCGAGTCTTTACTTTGATTGCAAATTAAAGAGGAGACTGTCACAATTGCTTTGCCTCAAATTTTGTCCGAATTGGTTATTGCATGAACTATTTTCTCAATTCGGGGAGATCACCGAAAAAAGGGATTTTGGTGACAGAGAAATCTTGCATTCTTCAACCTTTAAAGTTGCTCTATCCGACCTTAGATTGTGTGTAAAAGTTGTCCTAGCTTGTAGCTCTTTGTGATACGGTCTCATCGGACATGACTTTGCAATGATCCGATGTACAAAACTTGAGTTATCACTTCACAAAGTTCGAGATGTCTTTTCTTCAAAACTCTTATTTCCATGGTTTCGGGCTCATCTTCTCACTAGAGAATCTTGGAGTTTTGGTCATGTCATGATGCATGCCATATGTCAAAATGACCAGGTTGTCAAGACTTAGCTTGTGCCCAAATTTGATCTTGTTCCGACTTCAAACAAGTGATGTGTTGGTTCTTGAAGATCATTCCAACATGTGAAAACACAACCTCCATGATTGGAAACTGGTTTGGTGAGGCTGCACCGTAATATTGTAAAACCCTACCCGTTTGTGGTCATTTGGGCCCAGGATGTTCCCGGGAGGTCAGATTAAGCCCAAATTTGGTCCCTGGGGGTTTTTCAATGTTATAGACGTAATGGAAATGGTCTAATATTGTTTTGAAGCCGCCCTCATCATAGGGTTATAGTTGTAAGGTCTCTATTTGGCATGATAGGAGCTAGTCTTTTGAGAATTGAATTTCATCATGATCGGGTCAAAACTTATCGAAATGCGACGAAACTTTACGAGTGTCCTTCGGGTATCCGAAAATACATTTTTCATGTCTTTCAAGGCTGTTCTAGTATATTTTCCATGGTTGCCCAGTTTTAGGCTTATTTTGCAGTGTTCCCTTGGTCTGGCAATGTCTTGGGTACCGACAGGACCATGTTGTTACTGGCACTCTTCTTATTTGTACCAATGATGTAAATACATAAAAAATGACATACAACAACTTGGCCCAATGAATGTTGCGCTTCGAGAGAAGAGAGGAGTGTAAAGTTCGGAATAAAATTTTGTTGTCAAAGTTCATCTTTCGAATCCTCACTAAGACGTGTTTTATTGTCTCTCAAAAGAAATTCTTTTCTTCTCAACCACCGGCGTTAACACGATCCTTGAGGGGGAGATCATGTTAAGCTTCCTTTTGAAGGGGCGGCCGAAGTCGACTCTAGCAATCGGGGGCCTTGCTTGTGGGCTTCCTTTCCAATACTACTGGAATCCTTGTTTCTTGGGAGAGCGCGTTGATAGGTCACCTGGTGAAGGGCTTACCATTCTATGTCAATACTGCCTCCTAATGCCCCAACTAGCGGGTTCCTATGGTGGGCTATTTGCCTCAACCTGGCTAGTGGTGAATCTTGGCTGTGGGGCCGACTAGTGGGTTAAAAGCTGAGGGTCCTTTTTGGCGGTGTCGATCTCAGCGTTGTAGGAGCTTGATTCTGGATCTAGGGCCGACTAGTGGGTTCCATTCGTGGGCGTTTGATCCCATTCTAGTTGTTGGGGAATTTTGGCTCTACGGCCGACTAGTGGGTGCCCTTTGTGGGTGTTTGATCACAATCTAGTTGTTGAGGAATTTTGGCTCTGGGGCCGACTAGTGGGTGCCCTTTGCAGGTGTTTGATCCCATTCTAGTTGGTTAATAGCTGAGGGTCCTTTTTCGTGGAGTCGATCTCAACGTTATATGATCTTGATTCTGGCTCTTGGGCCAACAAGTGGGTGGCCTTGGTGGGAGTTTGGTCCCAATCTAGTTGGCGGTAAAGAGCTGGTCTGGATTTTACTCAGCACCTTACGATTTTCTTGTTGTAATTGGCAGAGGTCATCTTCTTGGTTAAGAGCTGCATCCACCTGTTTATTTTAATCCAAGCGCCCTTTCAGGTTTTTACTTGAACTGAGTAAGAGTGGTGCCACAAGAATGGTTTTCACCAACTCCTTTTATTGAGGCACTTTTACTCGTGATTTCGAGGTCACTTCCGCCTTTTGATTTCCATTTTACTCATGGCACCCTTTCGGGTTTTCACTATGCTCGATTTTTATTGTTTTCATGACAATTTTGCCATACCCGCCTGTCATTTTTACTCATGGTGCCCATGCGGATTTTCACCATACCCATTTTTTTATTTTTGGCTTTTTTTTTTTTTGAGTAGGCGAAGTGTTGCTAGTGAGGCAAGCCATTTCGGTGACAGACCTACGTGTATGGGAGACATGCCTGGGACGGTGGAAGGTCTTTTCGATAGGTTTGCAGATGGGGGAAACGTTGCTAAGGAGGCGAAACGTTTTGGATGGGCCAGTGACTAGACACGTCGTCATCTCAGGATGCAAGGTGTTTTTGCGACAATCCTGTTGTCTGGAACGACTTTTTAATAAAAGTGGCAATAGGTGGGGAGTTGGACAGAACCTCGGGCAGATGAAGCATCGTCAAGAAAGCAAAATGACAGGAGATTTGACTTGTGGTTAACCGAGGTGTCGCCAGGGAGGCGAAGTGACAGGACATTGACCTGTGGCTAGATGGAGCGTCTCCAGGGAGGCGACATGTTTCATGGCCAGTCTGTGGATGAAGTGGCATATAAAAGGAGAGTTTAGAGGGAGAGTGGGGCATTTTTCTGCCTTGGAATGCCCTATTTCTTCGGCCTTCTTCCTTTTGTGTAGAGAGAGAGAAAGAGAGTTTTCCTTTATGACTTTTGCTAACACCGGCGTTAAAGTGTTGAAAGGTTCTCATGATGATCATGTAATTGTCGGTGAGCTCGTGCCTCTAGATCTTCGATGCTTAATTGAGATTCGGAAATCAAAGTCCAAGGTTGTGCATAAGATTTTGAAGGTCATCATGCCTGAACCCAATCTCGTCCATCAGAAAATGAGAATGGGTCGTGGTGATTGTTGTTGGCCTATAATCCCTTTCATAATGATTGGCCGAATAAATGATTTGGTCTACTTCAATGTTCAGCATCTTAGCAGACCACCAACATGTCGAGATATAGATCTACTTCAATGTTCACATTTATCTACTTCAATGTTGACCTTCAATGTTCACCTATATTTTGTGGGACCTATATCTCACTTATATCTTACACATGCCATATATCTTGAATTAGTCATATCCATAGGATCAGTAATTTGAATCATAGATCATAGATCTAAAATCAAATTACTTAAGCAGATGTCATATGTCCTAAGCTTATATAAGAGTGGACACAAGCATTCAAAATATCAATAAGTAAGTATCAGCCTAATTCAAGTTTATAGCTTATGTGACAAGTCTAAGCCTTCAATTATAAAACTCTTGTAATACACGAAGATATTCTAAGCGATAATTAATCACATGATATCATAAAACCAAAATGGTTGCTCTCTAAGAAATAAATTCTTAATATATTAAAATCATGCTCATAAGTAGAAAGAAGTCATACCTTATGGTTTTAAAGTGACCAAGTCATAATGTGCCAATACTTTTGTCTTCGATCTGTGATTTGGTTGTACCTTTTATTTCTCTCTTTTGTAACTGTGATCATTGTCTCATCCATCCACATGTGTCTTTAGTCTTGTTGTCAACATCATCACACACTATTCGGGAGTAGCCCGGATCTAGACCAAGACTCAAGTATCAGGTATTAAAACTAACACTCACAATTCGGTGGGGTTTATATAACCCTCCCACTGATCTGAAACACCCTAAGAACTCACAAGGACTTTCAACAACTTATACTTCATAGTGGGATTACAAAAATATAAAGTATCCATGCCCTTCTCACACACTGGATAGGAAATAATGTTTTTCTTGTTTTTCAAGATGATCACGGTCCAATTCAATGGACATAGTTTTAATTTGTAAATTATTTAACCATGGAATTATTCTCAGATAAAATAAACTCATTCAGAAAGTAGCATTGAATAATGGCCCGAAGTGGATCAAACAACATGATTCTCAGAGGGTCAATTTTTGCTTTGTGTAGCAGAAATTACAGTATGACACCCCTCAAGCAAACAACTATAACTTTGCAAATATGGGGAATTTTCCTATAAGCTTAAAAGTACCTTTAAACTAGACTTGATTCCTCAAAAGTACAAAGAGGTCTTAACTCATTCCCATAAGTTTTGATTGATCAAAACCCCCACTAAAAAAGGTATAAAATTCTTAAGAATGTCTTTCTCAGATTTGACACACTTTAATAAACGACCAATAACTTCCAAAATATACACAATATGGTCACGAGATCTTTTCCATAGAAAAATACACTTAATAACACAAAATAATATCAAATATCATTCTCTAATATAAAGTATTAAATGCCCTACCATTCTCTCACAAATATACAATAGTTCTGAAAAATATCCATTCACAGTTCACATGCCAATGATACTATCAATTCTCAAATTCAAAGCACATACATCATGACAATCATGATCAAGTGTTTATGAAATTTAAAAATTAAATTATACACAATATATGAGGACTAAGGGACCATATTAGAGCCATGCTCTGATACAACTTGTTGGTGGTATAAGACCAATGAACTAGAAATGCAATTTTTTAAAAATTTTCCATTTTATAAAAACTCAAGGGTTTAAATGCATGAATATCTCAATACAAAACTGTAATACATATATTCTAACCTACAAACATGGTTTACATACATTTAAATAATAAAATTCAACCCTAATAGGTCCCTTATAAATCCCTTACTCGAAAATACAATTAAACTCAATACAATATTCAAATATTCACAATGTATATCTCTACAACATATTGCAAGACTCGCACTCACAATTCTTCATTATATCAAAATTATATGATAATTCAATCTTCAATATTCATTCTTCATCCTCATTATATACACATTATCTCATGCACATCATACACTTGATCATAATAATCCAATAAGATTTCAATTCGCATAAAAAATAACGCATAGCATTAAATCTCATACCGCAAGATTAAGAACAATCTCAATATTCACACAACATACTCAATTTAACTAATCATGAATCTATTTAATAATTGTAAATACATCAAATTAACATGTAAACATACATAGGAAAATCATAGTTTGAACCCCTTGTGCCTGAGCCACGAAAGGGCCTTTTGAGGACTTAATTTTATCTCTTTGTCTAAGGCACATGTGATAATAATAACTCAAAGAGATCAATCCAATGAGAAACAAATGATCACATTTATTTCACTTAATGGGGATCAAATAATGAGAGATACATGTATCAAAATAGCCCTTCAAAGTTTGACAGAGATATTGCATAAAATAAGGAAGTTATGGTGAAACTACATCATGTGGTCCATAAGGGACCACACAAACCTTTCAACATTGAAAAAGGAACTCAATTGACTATTTCATATGCTCAAATATGATGGAATAAACATCTCATCAATTGTATATTCTCAGTAAAAATTCCAAAAAAAAAAAATCAAACAAATCAAGTTGAAATACTCAAGATCATAGAGTAAATAAGCCAATATACACATACTATGTGTATGGAGTACACGATTGTTTTGAGACTCTTCAAATATCAAGTTTTCATGACAAAAAATGAAGCAAGCTATGTAAATTAAGAATTACATGAAGCTTTAATGATAGAAATGAGGTAGGAATTAAAAATATAAGACTTGATCACATAAATGAGGGACTACTCCATGGAAGGGTTTCAAATGAAAGCTTAAGGAAGAAGATAGTCTTATGGGTGACCACATTTTTGTCTAGGGGGATCTCTGTCTCTCTTTCTCTTTGAAGTGAATACTCAAGTTAGGGTTATAATTAATTACATAAGTTACTTTTATACTTAGATCATAAAGATAGATTTGATCTTAATCATTGATGCCTTATATCAACGACACGTGAAAGGCTTTTATCAAAGCCACTCATTCATACCTTATCATCAAGATCAATAAATGAGATTTTGACACCCTTCACTCCTTAAAACTTAGGTTTATAGTCATTTTACCTTGAAGGCCTTAGCTTCATGTTTTATTTCCTATGAAGTCTAAATTCATGTTTACACTTATGCCCATGGTTTTTGAATAATTTGTGAGAGTCAATAAAAGACAAGGACATGGACATAAAGGTAATATGGGACATCCACACATGTGAATAAAATATCATATGACACTAACAATAGAATTTTAACAACACTAAAGTTTTACATGGGTCAAGCCTATAAGGTGACACTACATAAGATAGACCCACATGCTACAAAATCATGTGGATAATAATATGAATCAAATTAATTCTTAAAATCTCATGACTTCACACATGCCAAAAATGGCACATATGAGCAAAAAAAAAAACATGTGACTTAAATCAAACTTAAATCATAACCATAGATAATGCTTTAAATAACGAGATAACATATTATAATATAATACCAACAAAAGAATTAATGACAAAATAGGTCCTACATGGATATGATGTCAGTATGATGTCATCCACAAGTGGGGAGGTAGAGGTGCCACGTGGCATCCCTATGGCCAGTTGGGATCCATGTGGCATCCCCATAGGATGTCTTTGTTAGGTATTTATTTTAAACAAATTTGAAAATCACATTTTTTATTGTTTAAAAAATCTGAAAGTTTTTCCAAAAAGCTCAAAAATTATCTAAATGATTTTTCAACATTATTACATAATTCTTATCAATATAAAACTTAGTTTCTCTCTTTTCCCCTAAATATGGGGTATATGTCCTACAATTCTTACATATATTAAATGAAATGTTTGAAGAGCATGCCAATCTTCTTGCCCTAACTATTATATCAAACCGATTGAAAGCACTGGAGAAAGCAATCCCAAATTTATTTCCTACTTATTACTTAGCATATTGCATGAAGTATTTAACAAAAAATTTCAAAAAGTTTATGAAGAAGTCAGCAAACACAATTGTATTGACAATGCTCTTTTGCAAGGCTGCTCATATATCGACTATACCAAATTTTCAATAAAGTAATGATTCAGATAAAGACTGTTGATCCATATACAAATGAGTGGATAAGGCAATATAATTTGAAATACTGGGCCAATGCCCATTTCCCTAGGGCTAGGTACAACATCGAACATAGCCGAGTCATTTAACAGATGGATTATAAGTGCTCAGGACACGCCAATCATAACATTGTGTAAATACATGAGAGTACAGTCGATGAGTAGGTTTGAAGAGAAAATATAGAAAGTTGTTGGTAGGATTGGTGTCTAGTACCATCTGCAGAGGAGATTATAAATGTATGGAAGAATAAAGCAAGATTCCAAAAACTGGTAGCCTCAATGCTTCTGGAAATGTCAATGCAGTAGCCTCAATGCTTCTAGAAATGTCAATGCAGTAGCCTCAATGCTTATGGAAATGTCAATGCAGTAGCCTCAATGCTTCTGGAAATGTCAATGCAGTAGCCTCAATGCTTATCGAAATGTCAATGCAGTAGCCTCAATGCTTCTGGAAATGTCAATGCAGTAGCCTCAATGCTTCTGGAAATGTCAATGCAGTAGCCTCAATGCTTATGGAAATGTCAATGCAGTAGCCTCTTTCAACACTTTTTGAATAATTAAGCCAGTGGTTCGAACTGAAAGCACATAACACTTATTTTCAAAGATTTATATTTAATCTCAAAACACTTAATTCAATAATTCTACAAAGCACATAACACTTATTTTCAAAGATTTATATTTAATCTCAAAACACTTAATTTCATAATTCTACAAGTTGAAGTTTTCCTTTATTCAACAGAGTTCTAAGATCGATGATTTTAACTAATCGAAAATAGTTTTCAAGACATGTTCGACATAATTTGTTTCAATCAACAACATTAAGTTAAGGATACAGTTAACATGTGGGCCAAGACCACATATTTGCATCCATCTTTAAGATGCTTTGGACCACATGTAGAAATGCGGTCCAGCCCACATGAAACAAATTTGCTTAAGATAATTGTATATCTTGCAAAGATAATTTCGTATACTGGAATTTATTTCACTATAAAGGTCAATAAATGACAAGTATATATTAACAATATTTCTCATAAAGTCAAACTGACAAATAGACTTTGTCAACCCCAAACCAAATCTAAACATACATATTAAACCTCAAATCGCTACAATGAGCAACCATCCCAAACCCTCAACCAAATACTCGTCACTTGCGTTTGGGCTCATGCTAGTTCTTTCAGGTGTACAAGTTAAATCTAGGTTCCTAAGGTTCTACCGGTGTGGGTATAGGCAGGGTGGGGAGGCACGGCTCATCATCAACCTCTGCAGATTCACCAACCTCCACACCACAACTGGATTCACCTAACTCCCTCTATTACAGTACCATCATCTTTAACGAATGTCTCCAATATTTTAAAAGGAAATAAATCATCAACTTTAATGTAGAAGTAAGGCTCACCTTAGAAATCCCTCAGGAAAGGTTGTTATGATGCTCAAGATGTATAGATATGAATAAAAATAATGAATTTTAAGCACTAAAATAGCATTTTGAAATATATAATCTGAACCGTCCATTTTGAAATATATAATCTGAACCGTCCATTTTCAATTCACACCATTTTTCAAGCCTAAAATTTCATAATAAGGATAAATATATTTTAGGCCATTGTAAAGATGTTGGCATAAAAATTGCGTGTTTTGTCAAATTTGGAGTTGTGCCTTACTTTGCTTAAAATTGACCCCTTATGCAAAGGGCACCCAATTTTAAATGATAAATACCTTTAAATTTTTATACACAGTTTGTGCAAAGTCTGCACTTTGCCATCCACATGCTCTACTTTTGAAACACTTATTTGATAACTGGAAGGTCCATCTCCATAAACTGGAAAATTCCAAGTACCACTTATTTGTTTGACAACATTAAAGAGGAATACGAAATTGACTCTACAGAGATTTCAGTTCTCATAGAAATGAGAACCTTCAATTCTATCCCTACTTGAAGGTTCACTTATCATGTTTGATAGGAAACTCACTACTCACCCTCTTTTTCACTCTATATGTTTGTTCTCTCTTTAACTTTCTCTAACTCTCATTCTCTTTAACAATGGCCTTTATATCTTTAAATCCTCTCTCTTTGAACATGTCTTTCCAGTCTCTAACTCCACTTCTCTCTCTAATCGTGTCCTCTCCTTTACCTGTCATTTCATTGTTTAGCTCTATAAACATTTCATTTCTCTCTGTACCAATGCGCTTTCTCTCCCGTATCCTTAATTTCTCTAATCGTCTTTCTTCTCTCCCTCTCTAGCTCTTACTTCTTTAACTCTCTCTAATCATGCATATTATCCCTGATTCCTCTTCCTTAAGTCATGATGTTGAAGCTTTATTAGAATCACTATGAAGTCAGATGTATTATTCGCAAACTTCCAAACGAGCTATCAAGTGAGTTTTCTAGAACTTCTAGGCATCAATAATTACAACTTCTAGGTTCCATGAATTATGCATCTTCCAAAATACGAAATGTGCCGTTGTCCAGATAAGGCTCTTATTTTTTAATGAAATTGTATCATTTGACCACAATCACTCGATTTTAATAAAAATGAGGGAGTAAAATCAATCACACCCAGAGAAAATAATCAATAACTAAATGAAAATTGAAGGAGCAATCCTCCAAAGAAAAAAAAATATAGGGTGTCTACTAGAGAGAGAGCATAATTGATGCAGGGAGAGAATAACACCAGAAAATTGACAATAAAAAGAATGAAGGTTAAAAGAAAAATACCCTCTCGTAAATATCTGCAAGGGAATCCACCCCAAAACAATCTCCTTCAAGAGACAAATTTTTATTCAATTCAGATTTACAATGAAAGGAGATGTCTCTTTAAATAGACGCAAATAAGATAATTAATAAAAAGCTTATCTCTACACTTATCCGTATTTTCTCTTTCTCATATCCACGTGCTTCTAGATAGCCACGTTTTCCCTCTTATGTTTTATCCAAAAAAAATCTCTCAAGTTAGTTATTGTTGATAAAGATAAACTCTCTTCTAAATTTACCTTTATCCTAATTATATCTATCAAACTAACGCAATTGATACACGATAAACACAATATAAACTCTAGAGTCGCACTGTTAATTATCTCTGTCCACTCCCTAAACAAAAGAATAATTAAAATAATCATAATAAATAACCATAATAATTTCTTTTTATTACGTCATTGCCCTTTTTTTCCCTTTTGGGTTCTGCGACTCCTCTTTGGCCCAGTCACGAAGAGGTATGACTGCATCAATAATCCACTAGTTCAAAGAAAGGGAACATCTATTGATCGGTTTTAAGGGGATCAGTCTGGTTCCCTCTGTGTATCGATAATTGTGTGGTTCCCGATAAAGATCGTTGGTTTTCCAATAGAATCGGTGGGTTCTGTAAGAAATTTGGCCAAACTATATTTTATTTTTTATTAGTTTTAAAATTTTAATATTTTTTAATAACTTCATTTTTTTTTTATTGGCCAATTCTCTAGGCTGGTCGCCTGACGATTGACCGATCTAGACCGGTTTCCCAGCTGGTATGAGATATGGTTTTCAAACATTGGCCCCAAGTGAGTGTGCACTTGAGCTATGGGCTTGCAGCATTACGTCCTACCACTCACTAATAAAGATATGGATATTTTCGTAATTTATCATATAAAGCGGCCATAGACATAGATGGATCACACACGAAAGAAAAAGTTCCAAAAAAATACATTTGGGTTATAACATTGGAAAATTTCAAGGAAAAAATTTATATAAGGTGTCTACTTTATACTACGCGAGTAAGGAGCACCCGAAAAACTGACTGGAGAAGGCTGTCCCTATATTGGAAAACTGTCAAATCGATTATCTCAACCTCGAAACTCATTGACATGGAAAAAACAAGATTTCTCGCCTTTAAAATGGTTAATCTTCTAACACATTATTTGAACCTTCTATTTTCAAGATTTTTCAAGTGTTTATAGATCTGCTTGATATTTATCATTTCTCGAACTTTAAATTTTATAATTGGGGGATTTTCATATCATTGTAAAGCTTTTGAAGTACACCTTACTTCAATAGTGTAAGGTTGACACTTTATACAAACCTCACCCAAATTTCAAAGGAAAAAGTTTATATGAAGTGTAAACTTTATACTGTAGAGATAAGGTGCACCTAAAAAACCCATCAAAAAAGGTTATTTCATCATTAGAAAATTTTCCGATTGATTATCTTGACCGACTATTTTTAGGATTATCCACGGCTTATAGATTTGCACCATTTTCAAAGCTTTCAATTTCATTATAGGGGTGAAAAATAGACTTTTAGGCATTTTTGACACCGAAAATGTTTAATGAAATTTTGAGGCGCACCCTATTGTGATTGTTTATGGTTGACACCTTATTAAAACCTCACCCAATTTCAAAAGCCTAAAAAAAAAAAAAAAAAGAAAAGAATATAATATCTGGTAAATTCACAAAACAATTATCCCCTATTTTATTATTTTTCACTTCTCTGTTCAAACTCGGGCTCTATAATAAATACTCTTAGGGGTATACAGAGATTGACTCACAGCGCAAGCACGAGAAGCGCGCAGGAAAAGATACTTAAAAAACATAACCAAATAAAGGGCTCTGCTTCTTCGCTCCAAATTCTCCCGCCTTAATTCCACGTTATTGGGGTAAATTTACAGTTATTATCTACTCTATATCCCTTGAATTTCTCAATAAATTAGCATTTTAATGGTCGCATTCCATTTTCTAATCCCATTTTTCACAGAAATGAGTGGCATTTAAGACTTTTGCTCAGATAGGCCTTGTTTTCTGCCTCGTGTGAGCCCTAATTTTGACACTGCATTTTTGCTTTTGGATCGCAGGGGGGAGGGTTGAATGGACCAGGTAAGCTTTGTTCAGGCTCTTGAGTCTTCGGCTTCTGGTTTTTTGTGTTTCTCGTTGACTTGGTATCACAGAGAGTCCTCATCTGCTTAGCAGTACTTTTGTTCATCTTTTGCTTGTGTTTTTTGATTTGTGAACCCACATTTTGAGTCCTTGAGTATCTCTCTCTCTGGAGTGTGTTAATCACTGTTTCCTCTCTCTCTCTCTCTCTATCCGACTCTCTCTCTTTTTCTGATGATCTCTTGCTTTTGTTAGTCATTTCACGAAATCACATTTTTGGTATAGTATTTCTTCAGTGTTCTTTCCCCTCTCTCATTCTTCTCTCTATCTCTCTGTGATGATCTCTCGCAGTTGTAAGTCATTTCACGACATCACATTCCGAGTGTATGAATCTTTGTTTCCACATTCTTCTTTCTGTATTTCTCTCTGCTTTGCTCTTTTGCTCTATCTATCTAGAGATCTATCCATCTATTATCGTTTTGATAATCTTCTCATGTTCGTTCACATTTGGACAGTGTGACTCTTTGCAGTATGAGAAGGTTGAGAAGATCGGAGAAGGGACTTATGGAGTGGTTTATAAGGCTCGCGATCGTGTGACCAATGAGACTATCGCGCTTAAAAAGATCAGGCTTGAGCAGGAGGATGAGGGTGTTCCTAGCACAGCAATTAGAGAGATATCTCTCCTGAAGGAAATGCAGCATGGAAATATAGTGAGGTTTGCCACTTTCTCTCTCTAGTTTTATAACTTTTTTTGCTTTCTCTGCTGTGCTTCTTTTGCCTTACTCTGTAGCTTTGTTAAGTGGTTCTATATATCGATTTTGCAGTTATTCTGCATATTTTGCCTTGCGTCTATGGTGTTTCACAATTTTCAGGAATGAATTTGCTTATTTTCTGTAATGTTTTGGCCTTTTTAGGTCAGTGGAGATTTATCTGACATGAGTGTTTATTCTGTAATTTTTTTTTATCTGTACTTTCTGAGTATTTTGTGCATTCTCTTCTGATGTCTGATATTTGTCGGATGTGAGTTTTTACATATTCTCAGTAATTTTAGAAGTACGAGTTCAATTTCTGTATATTTCATGTTCTTAGCTATTTTCCATGGTGGAAATCTGTTTGATGATTGTTGGTTCTATGAAATGTTGTTTCTTCTCGGTTGCTTTGTAAGTGTTCTTGCTTATTTTCTGTAATGCTTTTGTGAAATTAGACATTTTTGAAGCTAGAAATATGTTTAGCTTGCGTATTAACACTGTAATGTTTTGGCTATTCTATGTGTTTTTATGTGTATTTCTTCTTCTCTGTAATGTTTTTAAGGTACTAGTTCTTTATGTTGGTGGAAATCTGTTTATTTATTAGGTGGCTTTCTTTCATTTTGAGTAAGTTTATTTATTAATCTTTCCTCATTTTTCTTGGAAAAGGGACTGAGTGAAATTTTTGATTGTATTACATTTTCATCTGAGTACAATTGTCTGGCTTGTTGGATTAGAAGTTGTGGGTTTTTGTTATTTTGAATTGGTATTATGCCGGGGTACTGCTTCCTCATCAATTTATTTTTATTGATTTTGTACCATCAGATTGCAAGATGTAGTGCACAGTGAGAAGCGATTGTATCTGGTTTTTGAGTATCTGGATCTGGACTTGAAAAAGCATATGGATTCTTCTCCGGATTTTTCCAAGGATCCACGCGTAATAAAAGTAGGTGAGATCTTTCCTCCCTCTAGAGATGTGCATGTGTTTTATACCATCAACTTCCTTGTAATCAAACACAAACTGGCTGGAATTGAATGACTCTTCTTGGACTAACTTTTGAACGTCTGAGACATGGGAGCTTATTTATTCGTTCTGGTGGCTTGACAGACTTATGTTGAGTGTCTGGAGAAATTTGGCTGAATGAAGAATTTGGACTTTTTGTTATTTTTCCTACAGCCTTAAATCTTAAGTATAAGCGTTTGATATTGAAATTACCTTTTCTATGGTCATGTTGACTATTCTAAACCCAATAATGAATAAGAAAAAGAAAAAACGGAAACCTATTTAAACTCCATTTAAGTGAATTGAGTTTTGGCACAAACCCCAATTAAGTGAATTGAGTTTTGGCACACAAACATGTCTACATAAACTTGTTCCTTATCTCAATGACTATACTTGCAACGGATGCAAAGTTGCTGGTTTCAAATTTGTTCAAAAGTTTTTCTCATGCTGGTCCCAGGGTCTCTTGCAATATCTATGTCTTGCTGATGTGTGAAATGGTTCTTTTGTTGTATACTGTTCTTGATCTAGAGTTGTTGATGATTCCTATTATTTCCTCATCAGTTCATGTAGGACAGTGTTCATTTTGATCTGGAAGAAGTCTACCTCTCATGCCCTACCCTTTCCTTTAGATTTGACAATGCTGGACTGAAAAGTGATAACAATGAGCTTTGTGTTTTTAATACGTTGTGGATTCATTCTTTAGTTGGGACAGGGAACACTTTGTTTTTGGGTTTTGAGAATCTCATCTGGTTTGAGATTTTAGGGAGGTAGATTATACATACCTAGTTTACCAGAAAATATGGGGTAATGATAACAAGGGTACTGCAATAAGAAAAAGAAAGATGGTTCATGAAGGAAGTTTTTCCTCTCTGATTTCCCTAATTCCGTAACCTCTTGAAGCTTTATAAGTATGTTGAATCAATCAACATGAAGAAGATGTGTTTAGCTTTTTCTAACAATGAGAGTAAAAAACTCCCTGACCTGGAAATTTATTTTTTTGACACAAATGAATTCCTCTCAGCCTTTGCCTAACCCTAGAGAGAACTACCATTGCAACTGTAAACTCCAGTTCACGTGAATCAGTCCAGAAGAAAAATTAACTTATACATTTTAAATTTCTCAAAATAGGATGTAACACCGTTCATTACCTGTTGCTGTGACGTGTGAGTTTGATATTATTTTGGAGGAGGGAGGTCAGAGTTCAACATAGGATCCAAAAGAATCTTGCATATTTGCAAAATTCTTCCATATGAAAACATTAGATGAGTTCGACACTATATCTAAGGTTGAAGGGAATCCAAAAGAGGGGTTTCATGTTATGCATCCTTGAGAAGCCCATGCACAAGACCCACATGCATTTTACATGCATTTGACTCCGTAACTCTTTCATTTACACACATGCAGGAAAGAGTTGTTCTGTTGTATCATGTGAATAAGAGCTGCACTATGCAGCACATAACATCAGGGCATACGGTAATTATTACCAGATATTTCTTCACATTCTGAGTTTATGCTTTACCAGTTTTATGGAGCTTCTTGTGTCAATCCTTTTGGGGGGGGGGGGCTTGAGGCCAATGGTCACCTAGGTAAGTAATCCTCAATATGAGGTTGTTCTCCTTTATGTACCTCTTTCTTTTTAAATAATTTATAGTTCATAAAATGAAAAACATTGCAGTGATGCATTGTTAACAGTATTCCTGTACTGCACATGTGGTAAACAAGCTACTTTTGTCATCCAATTCTTAATTTGGGCTGAAACGAGTTCAGCAAAATTAGCTCCAATGTCTGACTTTACTCAAATTTGAATACCAACGACTTTATAATTGGAAAAATGAAAGGGACCTTTTAAGTTCTCTATAATAAAAAATATGTTCAGTATTCTCTGTCTTTAGCAACTCCAAATTTGATTAATGGTGGTAGATTCGGCCATTCAGGATTTCAATGAACCACCCATTTGTTTTTTGCTATCCAAATTTTGCGTAGCAATATGGACCATTTAAGCTTTCCTAGTTGGGCCACTCACAGTTTTGCACCGCATGAGTAGATTATTAAAAGCTTGAGTGGCTGATTCATTCTTTCATCAAAACCTCTGCAGATCTTTATTTGTTCATATGACCATGTAGTTGGAAATTACAGTTGTCTCTAGTTTAATGTTGGATTACATGTTTGGCGCATATCAGCCTATTATTTGGTCTAGATGTCCATGATCTGCGCTTATGTTGTTGAGTATATTGTTGGAAATAAGTAACTATTGTTGTATTTGATGGGTATAAAGTTTTTTTTTGTTTTGTTTAGGACTTTATGTGCTATCTCATTAAGAGAGGGCAGTATTGTAAGTAGATCAACATATTGAGATAAATAAGAGGTGTGTGCTGGTCTTTCATGACCAACACATCACTTTGCTTTTTCTTGCTCTTTCTCTCCTCTTCCCTCTCCCTCTCTCTCACATCTCTTTCACTCTCTTCTTTTTTTTTTCTCTCTTACTACTTACTGACGTCTTATTTCTACTTCTCTTCTTTTTTCTTCTTTAATTTGCCCTTGACTATTTTAAACTTGGTATCAGAGCCAGGTTAAAGTGTCGAAGAAAAGGTGTGTGGGGATATGGTTTAGGGCTGTCATTATCGTAAGACTAGATGACATCAACATTGGATGGTTAGGGCTTTTCATCATGCTCTGAAACCCTAGTTTTTTCCAGCAATGATTGTGTTGATCAAGGTGAGTTCTTTTGTGATTTCTTGATGTGGATCATGTGTTTGATAGAAATTCTGAATCATGGATGATTAGGTTTGTGTACCCCAATCAAGAAAACATTGGTAGCACTGTTTTTAAATGTTTTTTAGAATAGAAAAGAGGTGTGATCAGATCCGAGGGTGTAACTAGATCTGTAATATCTTTTTTCTGAAAGAGATATGAGGGTATAACTTGATCTCAACTGTTGATTAGATATGAGGGTGTCACAAGAACTCAACTGCAATAGAAGATGTCTAAACAAACATCAAATATGGAGCATTTTGGACTCCAAATTACCACAGTTAAATTTGATGGAACAAATTATTTAGAATGGGCCTGGTTAGTTAGATTATTTCTAGTGGAAAGAAAAAATTGAGATATATTGAAGGTCAAGTAGAAAAACCAGTTCTCAAGATGCAACTTGAGAGGCTGATGGTATGGGATTTATGAATTGGTTATTGTATTCTATGCAGCCTAATCTAAGTCGAACTTTCATGAATTGTAATACCTCTAAGGAATTGCTGGATGCAATTTTTGAGGCTTATTGCCAAAATAAAAATATTGCAAAGATTTATGATTTGGAACAACAAATTAGTAATTTTAAACAAGGGAACTTATAAGTGGAAGATTATTATGCTTGTCTTTGTGGTTTTTGGGATGAAATAAGCCATTATCAGCCCATACAATACTCATCTTGTGCAAACGAACAAAGGGAAGGATTAGAACAAAGGAAGGCTTTTTTGATCTTTTGAGAGGAGTTAATGAGGAATATGAATCAATTAGGGCAAATGTTATACAATCTAGGCAGTGAAACTTTACAATCACTTGGTTCTGTTTTCTCTCTTCTTCTTCAACATGAGAAAACTCGCTGCAAGATAATGGCATTGTCTATAAACGAAACAGACAAATCTGCTCTACTCTCAAGTTCAAGTGGTAATCGAGGTGGAGGACATTTTGGGAGTCAGGGTGGATGTTGGGGTGGTGGATGCGGTCTAGAAGCCCCACATTTGATGACAAGGACAAGTGCATCCACTGTGGTAAGACTTGCGACAAACGGGATACATGTTAGGATCTGGTTGGATGCCCTAGACATAACTTTTCTCGAGCAAATTCAGCAACAATTTGTCAAGGTGCTGCTCCTGCTATGCATGGGGAGCAATATGCTATTTACTTTGAACCTGAAGAAGAGTTGGTGACCATTCTTAAAAGATGGCTCCTTGATCTCAAGCCACAAGCTTTCGTTTGAGACCCTCCTTCCTCTAAGTATATCTACATTGGCTCTACATGGCTCTATAAATTCATCTAAAACCCCTTAGATTATTGACCTTGGAGCTGCTGAACATATTGATATGGCTTTTTTTCACTTATAGTCCTTGTTTTAATTTTAATTAAGAATTTATTAAAATAGCAGATGGTTCTCTTATTTCGATCAAGGGAAAGGGAGGCATATCTATTACTCTTGTTAACTTGTCCTCCACCTTGCATGTCTCCAATCTTTCTAGTAACCTCCTGTCAGCTTGTAATCCCATAAAGGCTTTAAACTGTAGTGTAACTTTTTTTCCCTCCTATTTTGCCTTCTAGGGCTTGATGATGGGGAAGACATTTAGGTGTAGTCGTGACGATGGAGGGTTGTACCTTTTAGAGACTCCAGATCGGGCCTTGGGTACTGCAGCCATGTCTTCTGTTGCTAATCAAGGGTGTATTTGTGGCACACCGGTCTAGGTCATGGTCAACTTTTATGTTGCGTTCTTTATTTCCTGAAGTGTGTTAGTCACTTAGCCAAGTGTAATTTTAGTGTGACATATGTGAGTTGTCAATATATCGTTGAACGTCATTTCCAATCAACCTTAATAAAAAGAGTGATATTCCTTTCTCTCCTATACATTCTAATGTGTGGAGTCCTTCTCCAGTTGCCTCTGTGCTTGTTTTCATTTCTTTGTTGTATTTGTGGATGCTTGTTCTAGATTAACAACTTTTATCTAATGAAACACAAAGATGAATTTGCTAATCTATTTCGAGTTTATCATAAAATGGTTAAAACTCAATATAATGTGCAAATTAAAGTCTTATATTCTGACAGTGGGGGTGAGTATATGTCAAACCAACTCAGAGATTACCTTATTGTCCAAGGGATTGAGTAGCAAACAATGTGTCCGTACACACCTCAACAGAATGGTATTGCTGAGAGTAAAAATAAATACTAGTTGGAAGTCACTTGAGCTCTGTTGTTAGGAATGAAGGTTCCAAAAATTTTCTGGTGTAAAGCAGTTCCACTGTTGCTTGTTTAATAGATCGCTTGCACTCTTGTGTTCTTGAGGGCAAATCTCCTACTGAGATTATTTATCTTGAATCTCTACCTCCTAGAGTTTTTGGTTGTGTATGTTTTGTCCACATCCTTGGTCCAAAGAGGGACAAGCTTGATGTTACAGTTGCCATATGTGTTTTTCTGGGATATCCATCTCATCAAAAGGGATTCAAGTATTATGATCTTATTTACAAAATCCACTTTATCTCGATGGGCGTTACTTTCTTTGAATCTGTTCCCCACTTTTCACCCACTAGTCATGAGTGCTCTCTTCAGTGGGAGAATAAGATACATTTTAGTGAAGAGAGCACATCAGTGGTTTCCCTTCACGTTTGATTACCACTTTTATCTAAAGAGAATGGTGTACACCTTGTAAAGGATTTGAATATGTATATCAAGAAAAAGAAGATGGTAAAACCTAATGTTCTAAACGAACCTTGAATGCTAAAACAGAATCAGGAACTGTTCCTGACTGTAATTCTTTCACCTTCTCAGAGAGTTATAATCTAGACTTAGCCTTTCCTCTATGCAAGGGTAAGTGTTCTTGCACTCAGCATTTTATAAGGAACTTAACTTTGTATCCTATAATTCATTGTCTCTTCTTATCGTGCCTTCATATCCGCTCTGTCTTTTGTTTGAATACCTTGCTGTGTTGTAGAGGCACTTTCACAACGTCAATGGAAGGCTGCTAAGGGTGATGAGATGTGAGCATGTAAATAAAATAATACATGGGAAATCACCAACATTCCTAAAGGGAAGAAGGTGTTGCAAAAGACTTCATTCAAACACCTGGTATAGACTACCAAGACACTTTTGCTCTTGTGGCCAAGTTGAATATTGTGAGGATCATTCTTTCTCTAGCTGCTGACTTAAATCTTGGCCTCTCCACCAGCTAGATGTAAAGAATGTATTCTTATGTGGAGATTTCCAAGAAGAAATCTATATGGCTATGTCTCTAGGTTTTTGATTAAGGGGGAGACAAGAAAGATGTGCAAGTTAAAGAAGGCGATATATGGACTCAAACAATCTCCTAGAGCGTGGTTTGAAAAATTCAGTAAGGCACTGCTGAAATTTGGGTTTAAAAGAAGTCAGGCTGATCATACGTTCTTTGTAAAGAAGAATAATGCTGGGATTACAACCCGTATAGTGTATGCTGATGATATTGTTGTGACATGGGACAATGTGAAGGACATTGAGGATCTTAAATCATATCTAAGAAAGGTATTTCAATATCAAAGATTTAAGCCTCCTAAGGTTTTTGGGAATTGAAGTGGCAAGATCAAAGAAAGGAATAGCCATCTCCTAGAGAAAACATGTGCTCGACCTATTACAACAAACTTGGATGTTGGGATCTAGACCAGCCGATACTCCTATAGCATAAACAAATAGTGGGCAAGCTTATATACCTCATGATCACACAACCAAACATCTATGATGCGTGAGTATGGTCAACTAATTTATGCATGCACCATGTAAACCACATCTTGATGCATTATATTGAAAATTGATATATCCCAGGTCTGCTTTAGGGAGGGATATTTTTCTCGAATCAAGGGCATTATGATGTTGTTATTTGGGCTGGATGCCAAATTGATAGGAGATCCACAACTAGCTATTCAACCTTTGTTTTAGGAAATTTGGTTTCTTGGAAAAGCAAGAAACAAAATATAGTGGCAATATCAAGTGCTGAAGCTGAATAAAGGGCTATTACTCATGGTACATGTGAAGTAATGTGAATCAGAAGTGTTTTACTTGATTTGGAGGTTAAATTTAAGCTTCCCATGACTTCGTACTGTGACAATGAAGCTGCCATTAATATCTTTGAGAATCTTATATTTCATGAAAAGGTTAAATGCATTGAAGTAGATTGTCACTTCATTAGAGAGAAGGTTGCTGCAAAGATCGTTCTTTCTCCTCATGCAGTCTAAAGATCAACTTGCAAATATCTTCATTAAAGCTATTGGATGGGATAGACTACAAGATATCACAAGCAAGCTGGGCATGATTTATATATATATGCACCTGCTTGAGGGTGAGTGTTGGAAATAATCAAATATTATTGTATTTGATGGGTATAAATGTCTTTTATTTTGTTTAGGGCTAATATGTCCTATTTCATTAAGAATGGGCAGTATTGTAATTAGATCAACATAATAATATAAGTAAGAGGTGTGTGTTGGTCTTTCTTGAGCAACACACCACTCTCATTTTCCTTTCCCGACCAACACACTACTCTCCTTTCTCTTGCTCTTTCTCTTCTCTTCCCTCTCTCTCACGTCTCTTCTCCTCTTTCTTCTTTCGTCTTTAAGATCTCTCTCTCTCTCTCTCTCTCTCTCTATTTTGCTGCTCTCTAACCTCTTACTTCTCTCTTTTTTTCTTCTTTAATTTGCCCTAGATTATTTTCAACTCCTATTTCACTTTGTCTTTGTTACCTATCCAAAGAAAGAGTATATTGCCTTAATGCCCTAAAGTCATTCTTTTTCTGCAAAGGAATGTGTGGTAGAAAATGCGGGTATTCATATTCGAATTTGAATGTGATTTCTACTTTTTATCTGAAGATGGAATACTAGGAAACGGTAATGGTCCCACTTATATTCTTCTTATCCTTGTAAAAGAAGGTTGCAAAATGCTGATTGATACTTTGAAAAAGGATATGAGAATTGTTTTTAACCATGAGAATTGTTTTATTTGCAACTACCACTAATTGTTTGGGATACCCACTCATGCAAGCACACACACACACACACTTGGTATACATGTGATTTTGTGTATACCAAATGGTTGGAAACCATGAGTTATAGCTATAAATAAAATCGTGGTAAAGATTTTGGATGACTGTCTATTGTGTTATCTATGTTGATGCTTTTTGTGTATGTTGTCTCCAGATGTTTTTGTATCAAATTCTTCGTGGGATTGCATACTGCCATTCTCATAGGGTTCTTCACCGTGATCTAAAACCTCAAAATTTGCTAATAGATCGTCGTACCAATGCATTGAAGCTTGCAGACTTTGGATTGGCTAGAGCATTTGGTATTCCAGTCCGGACGTTTACTCATGAGGTTTTGTGGTGTTTGACTTTCATTTCCTCCATCATTTTCTATTAAGTATTCTTATATCTCTTTCTTGAAGCCTTGTCTTAACATGGTGAGCTTCTTCCAGGTGGTAACACTGTGGTACAGGGCCCCTGAGATTCTCCTTGGTTCACGGCATTACTCAACCCCTGTTGATGTATGGTCAGTGGGGTGTATCTTTGCTGAGATGGTAAATCAGCGTCCATTGTTTCCTGGTGACTCGGAGATT
The DNA here is from genome assembly GCF_000471905.2 of Amborella trichopoda. The sequence continues at coordinate 3,783,967 of NW_006499617.1, read as the reverse complement.
GATGAACTGTTTAAGATATTCAGGTGGGCTGATAAGTGAGATGAGTATGCTTATTCTTAACAGTTAATTTTTCTGAGATTCATTGATATCCAAATATTTTTGTGGAAAAGCTATTTAACTCTTAAATACTGTTTCAGTTAAACCTGATATAACCCTTCTTTTGTGGTAATCAATAAAATAAAATAAGTTATTATAGATATTTGTCGCTTTTGTTGTTTCCTCTTCCTATCTTCTTTAGATTATATCCAAGGCACCAACTTCTGTACTGAGTGATACAATCTCTATATATTACATCTTGTTCTCTTTGATATTTTTACTGGGGTGCCTCGGATCTTATCATAGAAATTGCTAACCAACCCTTGTAGTGCTTCATTCTTTTGAGTATAATGGCTTGTTTTCCTTACATAATGGAATTGAGTCTTGTCTGGATGTCTTCTTATGGTCTTCTGTCAGTCCTTTTCCAAAATATGGAGCAATACCTGTACTATCAAATTTCTGTCATGTGAAGAGTACAAGTAAGAGGATGAAGTGAAATATGATGACATGATGAAAATGTTGATTTACTTGTTTGGTTTCAGAATTTCAATACCTTCATGATATCATTGTTTAAAAACTTGGGTTCTTGACCCTTGACTTGTAGAATTGGGTCTTGACTTGCTCATTCCTTTTTTTGTCAATAATATGAGTGTGTGTCTTTTGACTAGCTCATTCCTTTTGTAGTTAAGTATGCGTTTTTGTGTGTGGCGTGCACGCAAACGAGTGTGCATGCGTGTGCGTGTGTGCATGTGCGTTTGCTGTGTGTGAGTGCACGTGCATGTGTATGTGTTATCTCAGGGCATAAAGAGGGGCCTTATCTAATCTATTATCATGTGTCATTTTCCTTTTTTATATCTACTGTGTAGTTTATCTTCATGACATCAAATTATTGAATAGTTATATTAACCCAAGTTGCCTGTCCTTCTTTGTTTTACCCTATCCATTATGATGAAGGATCCTAGGCACTCCAAACGAAGAAACTTGGCCAGGTGTGAATTCTTTACCAGACTTCAAGTCATCCTTTCCGAAGTGGCCCCCGAAGGTACATATGTCGCTTTGTAGTTTGTTGCTGAAAATTTATAATCTGTTTTAATCTGTTTTTCTTTTTCATAATATATCTCAAAGAGTTATTCTTCATGTACTGTACCTATTTTGTACAGGACCTTGCAAGTGTTGTTCCAAATCTTGAACCAACCGGGATCAATCTTCTTTCGGTAAGTTTGCCTTCCTGACTGTTTTGTGGCTCTTGATAACATCACCTGGGAAACTAAACCTTACTTTTGTATTGAATTAGAAGATGGAATGGTTAGTAATGATTCATAAACCTATGGTTTAAATGTTTTGCAATGCCATAATCAAGCATGCCAATGAATTTTTGTTTTACAATACAAAGATTCCTTGTTCACCTTTTCCAAATAATTTGTTTGACTTCCTTCTGGATGTTGCTTGGTTTTATTGTAGCTTTTTTTTGCTAGTTAAAATGCAGTTATAAATAGTTTTGACATGGTATGTACTACCAGTATCTACTTTTTTTGAAGTTGATTTATTATATTATTTAAAAGGCAAATGCAACAATTTCCTGTTTGTGGTATTGGCAGTTGGTTTTATGGTTTGCTATAATATCTAGCTGTTCATCTTTTGTTTAAATGCTCAAAGAATGGACATGTAACATGCTTATTGCAGATGCCTAGGGATGTCGTAGACAACATTACAAGAATAAAATTTTCAAGTATTTTTTACATCATCCAAAATACAGTTTACTCCACAGAATCAATGACATTATTTTCCTGAGTGAGATAAGTGCTTATGTTTGTTTACTATAGAGGGAAATGTGTGTTCATTTTGACCTGATGTTGTGTTTGTGCTAGAAAATGCTGTACTTGGAACCAAGTAGAAGGATCACAGCTCGGAGTGCCCTTGAGCACGAATACTTCAAGGATGTGGAATTTGTGCCTTGACTGCCTTTTTTGTGTATATAGTTTGGTTCAAACAAAATGGACAGTGGTGTGGGTTTGTAATCTGTACAAGTTGGGTATGTGGAACCAATGTGAGTGATTGTTTTTCTTCTTTTTGTTTCAAGGTTTTGGTTTTGTCATGTGTTATTGGATCAAATTCTAGAATGATGATTGGGTTTGCCTCGATTTCTAATTTTTACGACAAGTATTCTTTTACGCTTGTAGCTTAACTTTCATGTCTTGCCTGGTTATGCATTTTGTTTCATGCTTCATAACTTCTGTTTCTAGGATATGAGAAACCCCTGTTATATGCACTCACCAGAATGGGAAACGAAGGAAAAAATAGTATGATACACTAGGTTCCACAATGAACTGAGAGCCACCAGACTTAAGTAACTGCTTTGACTCTAAACCACAGTATTTGTTCCCTTCCCCTTTTTATTTGCTCTGGAAGAGAAAAATGAGCAATAATGTACTATCCTCGAAGCACTGACACAGAAAAATCTTTACTCTCTCTGGCATATGATTATCTTATTTGTGATTTCAGTTCTTGTATCACCAACTGATCTAGAAACAAAATCCCTCTCGAGTAATTTTATCTTTTACCATGTTTGTATTTTCATATCCTTAGTCTGTGAGTGTGTGGAAAAAGATTATAAGCCAACAGACTTATACTGTAGCGTAAACCACTTCAAAAATTAGGGATCTGTTGGACCCCAATTTTGCATAAAGGTAGATCTCATTTAGAGACCAAAATATATACAAAAAAAGAATTCACACAAAAAGTGGGACAATGAGACCATCATTCTCCATGAGCCCAGGCTGTCCATTTGGCAGATGGTGAATCTGAGCCTTCAATATCTCAAAATTAATAATAAAATGTTTATTTTTCAAACCAAAGATGTAGTGCACAATTTCTGCCCAAAAGAATATTCTATTGATGCATTTTGGATCTCGGCCTACACTGTAGCTATAAAATCATTGGCTTCTAGAAGTTATTTCCTATACACACATTTGTATTTTATTATCATTTGTTTTCCCGACAGTTGATAATCCTTAATAGGTTTAGGAAGTGTTATTGTGGAGAAAAGGACTTAATACAGTGAGGGATATAGTATAGAGTTATGAAGTTGCTTTTCCAAGTGGATACTCTTATGGGAATCTCAGCGGAGGCTCTTGTTGTGAAAATAGGAGGGTAGCAAAACGTTTTGACATAGAGAAACATGAGAGTAACGTGAACAATTTCGTTTCACAATTAGATAACGAGTGGATGAAAAGAAATTGCAGGAGCAATATAGAATAAAAAGGGGGAGCCCACTGTCTCTTTTGATGGAACAAGGTTATGAAGTCTATGTCCTTGGTGTTTAATGAAATGGACTCCTCATGGCATGTGATAGAACAGGAGGGAGGCGTTTGGGAAGTGAAAATGGTTGAAGAGTTGAGGTAGTGGCACTTACAGAAGGGTTAGTGGTCATAGAAAGGAATGCATCTCTTGGCAGAAGTTAAACTGTTTACGAAGTTTTATGGGGAGTGGAAAAGGCTGAAATCTCTTTTATGATAAATGTTATTAGAATACAGGGCATGACGTTTTCAGACTGTAGGAAGCCTATGAAGAAGGGTGATGGTGAATTCAGTGGAAAGATGAATGTGGACATTTGAACAATGAAGTGGGATTTGAATTTTTGAACTATGAAATGGTGGAAAAACTGGCTTAAATCATTTGGAGTGTTTTTTTCCCCTGCAAGAATGACTGGAAGAGGCAATTGAGATGTTGGGGGTTGAAACTGATGCAGGGAGCTTTAGAACAAACAACAATATTAGGTATGGGGGAAATCTAAGAAGCTAAATAACCATGGAATTGATAGTAATAGATGCATAAAGAGTAAGGGGATAAAGCAGTGTGTGCCAAAAAGCAATATTACCAAGTGGAGAAGTATAAAGTTGCAAAAATTGAACATTGGATGGAACGTTGACTTCAATGAAATTTACATGAAGCTATTTCTCGGGGAAAAAAATAACATGAAGGTTGGTGGCGGTTGGATAATTTGAGTGAACTAAATGAAAGAAGCACCTAGGGAAGTACATAATTTTGAGTTTATGTGGATAAGTTTGAGGCCCATTTTTAGGTTTTAGTTTGTTTAGTTTAAATACCATAGCTTTAGTAGCATGGTGAAAAAGTGGTTGATGTTCTTTGAAATCGAAGGAAGGGCTATTTTTTTTGGGGTAAGTTGAACGAAGGGCTAATTTAGACTGTTAGCAACTTGCGTTAGTACAAAGCGTTACTCTAGGGGAACCATCAGAAGTCAACAAACAAACAAAAACCTAAGCTATGGGAGTGGATTAAGGGGCTTTGTGGAAGCATGGTCGTCAAGTATTACTATGTATTTGAGGAGATATGAATCTTAGATAGAATAGAAGAGTATGGTTACTTGGAGGATTGAGATTGAGGAAGGTGAATGACATAATTTACCCATAAGTTTGGCTGAAAGATGCTTGCCATCTTATCATCTAAGAGAGGTTATGCCATGCCTTGTTTGTGCTAGATCCTTTCCAGAAGTTCACCAAGTCCTGGCGTGCACTTGCAAGGCCATGAGTTTAAAAATTCAGGATATAGATGAGATTGGATAGGTACAACTTATAGCCTGAATATGGGAAAAGGCCATACTACTTGATTTCATGATAAGCAGATTGTGATTTGGTGGGTGTGCATACTCTCATAGGTTAGAGATGGACCTGATGTTCTACTGCATGTTTTTTACACCTTCATCGGTGGGGCTCAAAGAGGATTAAGCTGTTATGGGGGTCTGAGACATGATTATCCTTTCTTGTCACTCTGCTTTTTGGTCTCTGCTGAGACAGTTTTGCGTTGTGCTGCCAAATTCGGTGACCTTGCATTGGAGTGAGCTTTCAATTCTCTATTTCTAGTAGGTGCTTTGAACAAGTGTTAAAGCTGATGATTAATCTTAGTAAATAACCGAAAAGCTTCGACGCTACAAGCAAGTGTATTATGTAGTTTAGTTTGTCGTTAATTAGGTGTTGGGTTGTGCTGAGACTGTTGGGTTGTGCTGCCAAATTAGGTGACCTTGCATTTAAGTGAGCTTTCAATTCTCTATTTCTAGTAGGTGCTTTGAACTAGTGTTAAAGCTGACGATTAATCTTAGTAAATAACTGAAAACTTCGACGCTACAAGGAACTGTATCATGTAGTTTGTTTTGTGGTTAATTAGGTGTTGGGTTGTGCTGAGACAGTGTTTGTTTGTGTTGCCAAATTAGGTGACCTTGCATTGGAGTGAGCTTTCAATTCTCTATTTCTAGTAGGTGCGTTGAACAAGTGTTAAAGCTGATGATTAACCTTATTAAATAACCGAAAAGCATCAACGCTACAAGGAAGTGTAATATGTAGTTTAGTTTATGGTTAATTAGGTGTTGGGTTGTGCTGAGCAGTGTTTGGTTGTGCTGCCAAATTAGGTGACCTTGCGTTGGTGTGACCTTTCAATTCTCTATTTCTAGTAGGTTAGTAGGTGCTTTGAACAAGTGTTAAAGCTGATCATTAACCTTAGCAAGTAACCGAAAAGCGTCGACGCTACAAGGAATTGTATCATGTGGTTTAGTTTGTGGTTAATTGGGTGTTGGGTTGTGCTGCCAAATTAGGTGACCTTGCATTGGAGTGAGCTTTCAATTCTCTATTTCTAGTAGGTGCTTTGAACAAGTCTTAAAGCTGATAATTAACCTTAGTAAATAACTGAAAAGCGTTGATGCTACAAGGAAGTGTATCATGTAGTTTAGTTTGTGGTTAATGCCATGGTAGCTGTGAGTTTGAGTGGTAGAGAGTACTCGAGGGAAGCTTTAGGATCCAATTATAGAATGAGGGTAGAGTAGCTGGTTGGAAGATGTGCTTCTTTTAATGGAAGGAACCTTCCTATCAAGCTACATTGGTCAACTTTCTCTTTCTACCCTCCCTCTTTATCCAGGGTAGAATGCTTTAAGGGGGGAAACTTTTGAGCTTTCCATCTTTTTATCCTTTCCTTTTTGTCCAGTGAAGAATGCTAAAAATAAAAAATCTGTCTTCTTTTTTTTTAAGATAGTCCAAAGTATCTATGTGAGTTTTTTTCTCAAATGTTAATGTGAGACCTGTTAGCAACGCAATTCAGGTCATGTTGTGGCGCCTTCCACCTTGAGGATACAAGTGAACTCGGTGTGGCTTCATCAACTTTTTATTTGGGTCATGTGTCACCGTGAGAATGCAAGTGAATTCGGTGTGGTTTCATTAACTTTTTATTTGGGTAAGTACATAAATCTGGCTTTTAATGATGGATAATGAAAGGAAATGTTCTGGTAAAGCTGCAGCCTTGCCTCAATAGATAAGGCTGCAGCCTTATGAACCGTACAGAGACTTTGAGAGAGATTGGGAGATTGAAAGCACTGATTATCTCTTTTTTCATTTCCCCTCATTCTCTTTCTAAAATCTAACCTCTGGTAATGAAGTCTTGGCCTCTGTATAGACTCTCTCTCTAACCTCTTTTTGAAATGGCAATAAACTAATTTTCCATAATTAAAACAAGTGAAATTCGGCAAAATATGCACAAGACAATTTATAGGTACTTCGCAATTAAATATAAAAGTATTAAATTTTTTGACAAAAGTTTATATAAGATTGAAGCCCTAAACAATCAAATTAAAGTGCATCTCAAAAATTCATTAGAAGATGTTTCAATGACCTCAAATCAATCATCTCGATTTCAAGATGTATAGATGTGAAAAAAATAGATTTCAAGTATGAGATATAGTGAATCTTGTAATGTATTATCTGGACCATCAATTTTCAATATTTTCAAGTGTTTATAGATTTGTTTGATCCACCCTTTAACATTTATAATTTAGATATGAAAATAAATTTTCACGCTACAACAAATTTTTTTTACTACTAAAAAATTATCTTTTGACACTATTTAGAGGTACACCTTGCATTGATTGTTTAGGACTTCAACCTTATATAAACCGCACTCTAATTTTTTTAATCTTTTATGGGTTATTTAATAAACTTTGTCTAAATAATTGAATATAAATTTGGTCTTAGATGTACTCCAAAATCTCATTTTTCCAAAACCTTTCTAAGTTTTTCATGCGCATATCAAAACCTCGATTGTAGTAGAAACCATGAGAAAGAGGACTAAATTTTAAAAAATCAATAAATCTAGGGCTCAAAAAATCTATAAAAAAGCCAAAAAAACATGTGGAAAAATAGATAAGGAAAAGAAGAAACCCAAAAATAATGAAAAGAAACCCGAACCCCCTTGTTGATCCAACTCTAAATCTCCAGAACACTATCCAACATCTTTGAATGCTTCCTTCCCCTTGAATCTTCACTTGAATGGAGGTGTTACCTCAAAACCCAAGTTTTCATATAACGTTTTTTTATTTCCTTACACCCTGTGTCGTAGGGCTTGTTTACTTGCACTCAATACCATTGATAATTCATTGTTTTGTGAAATTATTCCTAAGTAATAACTAAAAATAATGAAAGGTGTTAAATAATTAAAAAGTGTTATATAAATAAAAAATGTTATATAAATACAAGGAATGTAGCAAATAACTGAAAACATAATATTATATAGAGTATCATCATCGTCATAGTTTTTTTCCAATTAATTGGAGTCGGCTACACGAATCTTGGCCCCATTCTATTTTATTAAGTAAACAAATGTTGTAGGTTCAGGATTCATGATAAGCTTTAGCAAAATTTTATGTTTCTGCCTACCTAACACAACCCAACCCCTTTACTCGGGGTATGAGACGGGTTTGGAAAAAGTTTAAGGTGATCACCCTTCTTAAACCTAAATGAGGGTGGGAGTATTACATAGAATATGTTGATTTTAAATAGGTTAGTCTACTCCTTACAAGATTAATTATCGTCCAAATTATGCCCTAAATGAGGATGGGACAAATTACATTACAACCAAATACAACCATCTATTTCTAATTCGGTTGAATTTTGCAGAAATCAGGGCAAATGTTCTTGAGATAGATGAGAAGACAATGAACGATATGCCATTCCCTAATTGATCGAAGGATCTGGAATTGGAGTTTATTTTTTGGGAAAATATTGTGGAAACTCCTAAAAATCTCATTAATTTCATGATAAAACCCGTCCCTTTTTTCCCATTAGGCAACATTAAAAAAAATTAGAAATATTTCTTCCCTCCCACTCTCACATCCCTACTCTCTTTTTATATTTTATTTCTCACTTAATTCCCATTACTAATTCACAAATAACAATTACATCCTCTCTCTCTTCCATCAGTTGTTTCTTATTTCTCCAGGCTTAGGAATTAATCCCCCTTTGCATCCATGTTCTATCTTGCTTACTTTTGGCAAAAAAATGTATATTTAGGGATACACCATGAACATACTAGAGAAGCTTTATGCATATAGTTCAAGTGTTGTTCTCCTTAGGCTGCTCACTGTTCAAAGTGCTGTAGAACCCCAGGGCCTCCATATAATGAAGTGGGTTAAGAAACTCATGGCTCAAGGGCTAAAGCTCAGACCTAGGAGCTCAATGTTAGAGCCAAGGGTTCAACAGATGGCTCAGTCTGAGAAAAGTTATAGACTTTATGCATAGCCATGTTTTGTGTAAGCTGGAGCCCACTGACAAGCCCACCATGAAAGAGGTAGTCAGTGACCTTTTTAATGGACGTCAAGAGCCCTATATTTTGAGTAGATCAGTGGGGAATACAAGTCCTTATCCATTTAAAAATAGTTAGAGGTTTTTGATTGCATCAATGGGAATAGAAACCTCAACCAGTGGGAATAGAATCCTCAACCGGTAGCTAAGACCCAAGTCATGCTACCACCATGACCTCAATCCCATTCCTAAGGTCAAGAGCCTTCTATGTGAAGAAACAAGCAAACATCCACAAACATTATCATTTGAGAATTGGTGAAAATCTAAAACGAGGTTAGGACCTGAAGAAGGGGTGGGATAAAACATTTCCAGTCCCACTTGAGAAGGAAAACCGACACAGAGTTACCTAAAAATAGATTTTTGGGGCTCCCTATAATATTTGGAAATGTATACAATGAGACCATTTATATTTGATTTAAGAAGGTCACAATTATGACTGACTGTTGGATTTGAAATTGGGTGGTTGGGAATGTGTCATTGTTTATGCACAAATTTTAATACAATGTTTTTCGAATGTTGTGACATACTTTTGTCTATTGGATTTCATATGCAATGGCTAAAAATGATTGTGACCTCCTTATATAAAAAATAAATTATCTCTTAATGTATAATCCCAAGATATTTTCCTTAATTTGTTTATCTTTTCATTGATTAAATTCATGTATGTTAGTTTTCTTATGAGCGCATGTCATGGTTTATGAATGCAAAAATTGTGCTACATGCTTAAGTGTGATATTGCCATTGTTATCGTGATATTGCCATTGTTAATGCGATATTACCACGGATTATGCTACATGTGAATGGGTACCTACTGTGTGAATGATGGTACCATATTGTTTATGTGATGTTATGCTACATGTGAATGGGTACCTACTGTGTGAATGATGGTACCATACTGTTTATGTGATGTTATGCTACATGTGAATAAGTACCTACTGTATGAATGATGGTACCATATTGTTTATGTGATGTTACGCTACATGTGAATGGGTACCTACTGTGTGAATGATGGTACCATACTGTTTACGTGACGTTATGCTACATGTGAATGGGTACTTACAGTGTGAATGATGGTACCGTGCTGCTTATGTAATACAGAGATGGGCACCTACTGTGTGAATGATAGTGCTGGCAGTAAAGATCTTCTATAACTCCTCATGATAGGATAGGAGTCAGGATGTGATTAGTTGGGAGGGTCGCGGCCCCCAGATATATAAAGGCACTACGCATTGGGTCACCTAATGGTAGTGTAACGCTCTCTCGCCAAAAGAGCAGAGGGTCGTGTCTTGCAAGGCCATTGCCTATCAAACACCCCAAAGCGAGCCGGGGATGTGTGTGTGTGTGTGTGTGTATGCATGTGTGTATGTGTATGAGGATATTATGAAGTGGGGTACCCACTTGTCATTATCCTCCCTCCTGAATGAGGGTAGAGGTTTCATGCAATAGGATTGACTTAGCCTGAGCAATGAGACTGCTACTTCGAGAGTCAGCCTTACTGGTTTTGTGACTATGATTTGTGGCCTTTACTGTTCGGCTTTAAGTAGGTGATTGTGACTTATGCACTGTATATGGAATTGATTTTATTATACTACTATTAAAACATTGAGAAGCATGTCTAGGGACTTCATTTGGTACCTTGTTAATGTATGCGTATATCTATGTGCATTGCATATTGTTATCACTATTACGTTAGTGGGAATGCAATGGTGTAAATATGCTTACTAGGCTAGTTAGCTCATTTCATCCTATCTTCATAACTGTAGAGTGAAGAGTGTGGCATACGTACTAAAGGTGGGCGGCCATTTTGGGGACTCGAAGTTCGAAGTTCAGAAGTTGGAAAGCGGTCCTGCAAATACTTTCATAGTATGTTTTGGTGGTCTCAGATTTATGATGAACATTTCATTTTGTGTGTATTTTTGGGCCAGTAGTGCCTTGAAAAAATTGTAATGACTTTGATAATGAATGAATGAGATGGCTATATTTGACTTTTGATATTTTCGCTTGTTGGAGGTTAGGCCGCCAGGGAGTCTATAAACATGGGTACGTGCGGTGGAATAACTGCGTGAGCTGTTGCCAGCGGGTGGTGTGTACGCGGGGGCGCCAATGTTGGCGATGCCCCTGTGTGATGCAGACGAGGTTGCCTTTCGGTTGTCCACAGTGACGGCAGTTCCGTTAAGACCGACCGAGTAAGGAGTGGTGGCACAGGGGCCGCTTTGGGGCCTGCAGCTGGTGGGGTGCCCGTCAGCAACATGGATCTTTAGTAAGGTGGCGATAGTAGAGTCGCTAACGCAGTGGGCATAAAGGGGCCTCCCCTCGATGCTGGAAGAGGCAGGGCGAGGGGCCTGAGGGTCCATGTCCCAAACTTTCCTAGCTGAGGCCGGGGTGGTTGGGCCAGCATGTTTGAATAGAGGGCACACTAGGGAGGGAGGACCGAAAGATCGAGCCTCCCTATGAGTAGCCGCGGGTATGGGGATGTAGAACTCCCTGACTCAAAGGAAGGAGGGATAAGCTGATCCCATAGGAAAAGTGAAAAGAGGAGAAAGAGAGGCTAGTACCTGGCAATGGCTCGAGCCAACGTTAGGGTGACTAGTCCCTATTGGAGTCTCCAGTTGATGTTGATGGGGTCCTGGTTTCCCTTCGGGGGGGGGGGTAGGCGGAAACCCTCTCTTGAACAACCGCAGAGGCCCGACTCGTAATGCACGCGCGGGCCCTCCTGTTAGCAGATAGGAGGTTGACAATGAGAGAGATTTTTACGACTGGAGCGCGAATGCTCTTACGCCACTTTCAGGGTTCGGGGACACACCCGGGCGGATGGCCCTCTTAGAGTAATTACGAAGCCCTCTGGCTGTTCGTCAGCATGATTTGGACAGGAGCGCTCTTAAAGTTCACAACCTCTATCCTCTCATTCTCTCTATGCTTTTGGTGTGAGATCTGAATGTCCCTCATCGGTTGCCCTTTCAGAGGGGAACTGCTGGCCGCTAATGGGGAGGGTAAAGAAACTCAAGAGATGAGATCCGCAGGTTTGCTCATGTCCGCAGGTTCACGAATGGACACGGGCTGTTGTGGTCATGCGCACGGAAGTGAGAGAGCACGCGAGAGAGAGAAGAAATGACTCAGTTTAGGAGAGGTGGGGTGAACCGTGCGACCGGGGTGCCCATGGGACCGCGCACTCAGGGGTATCCCTTTTCTCTCTCCCTCTCCTGTCCCTAGGGGCTCATGAAGAAGACAAACAAACAAAATCTACCCTTGATTCCTCCCAGCCTTTAAGGGTATAGGAGCTTCCAAAAAGGGGTCATTTACAAGTGAGTTAAGCTTGCTTATATAGAGGATTCACCAATTGAGGGTGGATGCTCAAAAGTCAAGCTTAAATGCAATTAAAGAAATTCAAAACAAATCCAAAAATTAGGCGCAAATGATCAAAATACCCTTGCGACCTTCTGCCCGAATGACGAGACCGACTCTGCATGCAGGTTGCTCTCACCATGGGGAGACCTTGGAAGCTGGTCCTGCAACTTGTAGCAATTGTTCAGCTATTTTAGCAAAATATCTTCGTTTTTCTCTCTATTGTTAGCATTTTGATGCCCCTTAATTGTGCTGTGGTGGCCTTTTTCCCCCGGGGTGAAAGTCTGGCAAGTTTTGTGAACTTTGTTTGCCGACGCATCTTCGTTTTAGCTCTTGGCTCTGCTTGCAAGTAAGAGAGGAGGCTATTGCAGTCGTTTTGCACCAAGTTTGGGTTGATTTAGTGTCGATTTACACATTTGCTTAATTTGGAAGGTTGCTGGAGAAAGGGATTCCGGCAACTAGCTGGTGTTTGAAGACATTTTTTAGCACCTTGGGTTCCCGATGTGGAATAAAGAAGAAGCCGGTCAATAAAGCCCTGACTTATAGTGGAATTTTTGATAGTCTCATAATTGCCTTAGAATGGGTGAAAATATTCCTAAGGACTTCAAAAGGCCACCTGACAAGTTTCGTCGCAATCCAACATGTCTAAGGCAGTGCAGACAAAGAAACAATTTTGAAAAAATCAGCCTCTAACACCCTGAAATGGACCCCGTAACTGGAACCCTATTTTCGGTGCATCAAATGGCTGTAGAACTATCTTTATTGGATCCGGCACGGTTGAAAACCTTAATGAGTTATTTTTCGGTTTAATCAGGCGCTTCAAGACAAAGTTATGGGAAAACGACTGAAAACAGAGAGGTCGCACACTATTCCTGTGCACCTTCCCTGCACCAGTCTCCATTAAAGGAGACTAGTTTTTATAGTCACGAGCAGAAACTTTGAAGACATATATCTCCCTCGTTAGGAGTCGGACTATGCTTAAATTTTGCGAGCATGTTCGTCTTGTCAAGACGAACGTTTTGATATGTGGCATGTCCCGTAATGACGCTTGAGCAGGGAGAAAAGCTAGAGAGAGGATGACGCTTTGTAAACAAGGTTGCAGGAAAATTAGCAGTAGAACGACCTACTCGAGCTGTCATATCACGACGGTCGCGTACCCGATCGAGATGCGAAACTAGTTGCATTACGTGCGTAAGGTCTAGGGCTATGTCCGGCCCGAACCTCATGCATGATGAGCGGTTAGATTTGGTGTACAAAGGTGTTAAAGTTTCTACAAAATTCCAGCTGTTGGAATCCAAGTTCTGGCCAAAACCTAAGATGGTTTGTTCGGACACCAAATCGAGCTGCATTTGTTGCAACACGATCGTGATGGTATGCTCAGTGCAATTCAATAAAGAAATCGAATAAATACATCAAGAAATGAGCGTACTTTCGATCAGAAGTTTCCAAGATTCGTACAAATTTTAAGTCGCGTGATCGTGGCCTAAAAACACGATCCGTGACTCGAAGTTGGTACCAAATTGATCATCATGCCGAGCCCAACGAGAAAGTGATCATTTTTTGGTGAAATAAGAGCCAGAACAACCTCGAATTGACCTAGGAAAATCGCACACGTTCCATGGGTGCAACAGGGACTGTTTTGAAAATTTATGTATTGTTGGGCAAGGGCAAAACCATAATTTTGCATAAATTTTAATTATCATTAATTAGGTTAGATTTTGGGCATCCACCCATGTTTTGGGCCCAAGTCTATAAATACCACGCTATATCCCATTGTAAAAGACCTTCAATTCGATTAATAAAATTTAGGGTTAGCTTTGAGATTGAGGGCCACGTCCAAGAGAGAAATAGAGGAGAGAGAAGAAAAGTCTAGTATCTCTCGGTGATGGTAACTTTCTCTCTCCTCCTCTCTTCTCTATCCTCTTTTCTCTTTCTCTCTCCTCCTCTTTTCTCTGTCTTCCTCTTCTTTCTTTCTCTCTCCTCTCTCAACACGCACGACAGTAGGCTATCGTCGTGTGTGTCTTTCTTCTCGTTCTTTCCTTTTTCTCTCTGCTCCCCTTCCTCACTCATCCCCCTTCTTTCCTAATCCTTCCTCTCTCTTTCCTAATCCTCTTTCTCCCCTCTCCTTCTCTCTCTACTTTTCTTCCTTTATGTCTCCTCTCTTTCCCAATCTCTCTCTTCTTTCTCCATATTCTTTTCTTTCTCTCTCCTCTCTAGTCATGCATGACGGAGCCGTCGCCAAGCACGATGTCCTCTTCTCTTGGAATATGCACAATGAGCCGAGCCTTAACTCGAGTGGCGGGCCCGGCCTTTGTCTAAGCTCCTCTTTCCTCATGTTGTGCACATTGATGCTTCTTCCCCTATTATCTGACAAGGACATTGAACTGGGTCCTTTCCCAAGTGGTGGGTCGGTTCGTGTCTGATCCCTTCTGACACGCATGGCGATGCCTATCGTCGTGCATGTCTTTTTGTTTTCTCTCTCATGTCGCTCTCCTTTTTGTCATGGACAGCAGAACCTATCGTTGTCCATGTTTTCTTTTTCTCTCTCTTTCATGTCATGGATGGCGGAGCCTATCGCCGTCCATATTCTTTTTTCCCTCTCTTTCCTGTCATGGACGGCGGAACCTATCACCGTCCATGTTCTCTCTTACTCTCTCTCTTTTGTCATGGATGGTGGAACCCATCGTCATCCATGTTCTCTTTCTCTCTCCCTCTCCTGTTATGGATGGCGGAACCCCATCGCCGTCCAAGCTTCTTCCTCCTTTCTCTCATCTGTCATGGACAGTGGAACCCCCATCACTGTCCATGTTTCTTTCCCTCTTTCTCTTTCCTCTGTCATGGACGGTGAAACCCCATCATCGTCTATGCTTCTGTCTTTCTTCTCTCTCCTCGGTCATGGACTACAGGACCTCATTGCAGTCCATGCTTCCTCCCCTTTCTCTCTCCTCTGTCATGGATGGTAGAACCCTATCGCTGTCCATGTTTCTCTTGATTCATCTCTCTTCTTCCGTCTCTTTCCTCTTTCTTCTCTCATCTCTCTTCCTTTTTCTCTCCTCTCTCTCTTCTTTCTTCTCTCCTCTATTCTTGTCTTTCTCTTCCTTTCTTTCTCTCTTTCTCTCTCTTCTTTCTTCTCTCTTCCCTCTCTTCTTTCTTTTCTCTTTTCTCTCTTCTTTCTTCTCTCTCCGCTTTCTTCTTCCTTCACTCTCTTCTTTCTTCTCTCCTCTCTCTCTCTCTTCTCTTTTCTTTCTTTCTCTTCTATCTTTCTCCTCTTTTATCTCTTCTTTTTCTCCTCTTTTCTTCTCTTCTTCTTCTCTTATTTTCATCTCCTCTTCTTCTTCTCTGTTCTTTTCTCTTCTCCTTCCTTCCCTTTCTCTCTTTCTTCTCCTCTCCTCTTCTATTATCTTATTATCTTTCTTTATCTCTTCTCTTCTATTTTATCCTTCTTTTCTTCCTCTTCTCTCTTCACTTCTCTTTTATTCTTTTCCTCTCTTCTCTTCTATTTTCTTCTTCTGTCTCATTCTTCTCCTTTCTCCTCACTTCTCTCTTCTCTCTTGTCTTTCTTCTTTCTTCCCTCTCTTCTTCCTGCTTCCTCTTTCGTTCGACGAATGGGACGCTAAGTCTAACGTTGTCATGGTAGTCTCATCGTCGAGCAGTACTACCGTCATGCCGGTCTGAGTTACCGTGCCCGTTTTGCTGCCACGACAGGCTGGTCGGTGTTGGTTATGTCGTCGAGTAGTATTGCTGTCGTGTCGGTCTGAGCTACTGTGCCCGTCTTACTACCGTGCCAGGTCAATCACCGTACTGGTCTAGTTACTGTGTCAGTCTAGCCACCTGGTCAAATTTATCTTTCTTCTCTTCTCTTCTCTCTATTCTATTCCTCCCTTCTCCTCTTATCACCCCAATCTTCATCTCATTCCTTTCCTTTCTTCTTTCGAATGTGCACACCTGTATGTATTCGCTCAAAGACAAGGTGGAGTCCCTTGACCCACTTGTCTTGTAAAATTAACCATGTATGTGTGATCGTAGAAACAGGAGAGTACAGGTCAAGGGAGGCAATTTCGAACCAGTTGAAGGGCTGGGAGGCTTTCTATCGCGAACTAAGAGGATGCCCACACGAGTCAGCCCGAATGAATAACGGACCCAGGTGAGTTACATTAAATTCCTATCTCATTGGATCCCGGCTCAAATCATAATGAAGAATAGATAACTGTTACGCTTCAACCGAGTTATTCTATTCCACCTCCTTGAAACCCGAGACACGTGCCACCAAGTCATCCCGACCCAGGGGTGAGATCAAGGCATCTAACCAGCTGGATTTGCTTCTTTGGCAACCTGGGGGCTTGCATTAATCAAACCACGGATTGAATGCAAGAGCTATAATAGAATGTAGCTCTTTGCGAGGGGATTCTATTGAACTCCTCCCTGTGTTAATCCAAGGCTTGGACATTGAGCTATGCTTCGCCGAATCCGAAGCTTGCCGAACCTAGTTTTTTCCTTAGTTTCTCTAGTCACTTTCCTCTTTAGAGCAATGGGGGTTCTCGGTCACGCCACAGTGTGTCCCGTAGGTCAAAATGACGGGACTGGCATGATCCAGAACATGTCAATGTTTGAGCATAATCTGATTTTAGAGAAAGGCACTGTGGGTTGGCAAAGTCACTACCGGAAAACATCATTGCACTCTCATTTCTGGGACTGGTTTAGTGAAGCCTCAATGCGCTACAGTAAAAGCCATGAGTTGCTAGGCCGCACCCTCTAGAGAGGTCCGATTGAGCCTAAATTTGGCCCTCGATGATTTTTCGATGTCCTGAGCATAATGGTGGTGGCCTGGTACCCTGTTACTGCCGTTAGCATAGGGCTACAGTGAAGGGTCCTTCTTTAGTACGAGGGCACCATACCCAGGTCACTAGGTTGGAGGCTTTATTTTCAGCACAATCTTGGTATGCAGGTGCTTCGTGAACCTACGAGGTCAGGCTATCATCGGCGCTCCCCATATTTGTACAAGCTTACGGAGGTATGTCAAAATGACATACAACACATGTGTCATCGTCGTGGCTAATAAAAACCCTCAAGAGGTTGACCACCTCACGAGGAGAGGAAGCCAATTCAAGCCACCTCGATTGATGGCCGACACTCTAGGGGAAAGGCTCGAGAACCTTCCCAAATTTGATCAAAATCCCAGCATGCCCAATGAAACAACAAAAGAACAAGAAACGAACACTACTGAGCCTATCACACAATACAACTTGCTGGCTCATCTCAGTAAAATTTCAGCATCCATTTCTATCATGGATCTAATGAAGAATTCACCCATTCATCGGGTCCAAATTTAGGAAGTACTTGGAAGGACTCATGTCCTTACCCGTACTAGACCCGAAGAGCTAAGCAACATGAGTACTTGGAAGGATTCATGCCCTTGACATTGAACCTTCATTTAATTTACTCATTGGCAGGCTATGGCTACATGAAAATCTTGTTGTGGCCTCCACTTTGCACCAATGCCTGAAGTTCCCAACTGCTGAAGGAGTGGCTCCCGTACGTTCAGATGCAGTCAAAGCAGAAAAAGAGAAACTCTCTAAAAATCTGAAAATCCAAGAGATCTCACTTCTAACATATAAGGAAAATTGCGCCATGATCCATGAAACACATGAAGTATTTGAGAAATTGAAAAAATGTTGTAGTCATTACGATTTCGGTTCGTGCACGACATGGAATATGCTATTGGCTCAGGAGTACTACCTCGGATTTGGCCTTGGAAAAAATGGGCAAGGTGTTGTTGAGGCAATTACTCACTCCCCTCATGCTAAAGTAGACACCGACGATCGAAGAGTGTTGGGTTGCACACTTTCCAAGCTTCAATGTAAACTCAAATATTCTCAGTATCAAGTTTTTATTCTTGGAGAAATTCAAGGTCTTGACCACCGAAAGATCGAATCTCTTCCAAAACCGAAGATCATAATTGAAATTCCTCTAGAAGAAGAGCTGTTAAAATGATAACTTTCGTGACTTACACTTGGAACCCATATTGTGGCTACCACCTCCTCGGCTCCCAAGTAACTAGCGCAATTACTGAAAATTAGAGAATTACTCCCCTATCTATTGAATCTATCAAGGGGATACAACGACACTTTCAAGTCCCTGTGTGGCGCAGGATACCTAAACAGACATCCTGCGCAAAGCCTCTCTGACACCATTACCTTTCCGATTGTAGAAAATGCAGTCAAGACCCTTGACAAACCTAGTGAAAACTTAAATGAAGTCAAGGAAGAAAATGAATATGAAACAAATGAGAACTCATCTGCCGATGAAAATTTCGAGGCAGATGAAGAACCTCCCATTGAGGAACTCATATTCCAAGCTGAGCAGTTTAAGACAAGATTCGACAATAGTCCTACTGCGATTGTCGAGGAGACTTTAGACATTAATCTAGGAACTGAGAAAGATCCGAAGATCACAAGAATTGGAAGCTCTCTGTCATCATAAGAACAAGGCAAGATGATCACCCTCTTAAAATAATACATTGACATATTTGCTTGGTCCTATGAAGATATTCTTGGCTTAAATACTAAATTGGTATGACACCATATTGTACTCCATGAAGGGGCAAGAGCCATCAGACAGAAACTATGCCGACAAAAGCCTCACTTGGAGCTGAAGATAAGAGAAGAGATTGACAAACTTTTAAAGGCAAAGTTCATCTTACCTGCAGACTATCCGGATTGGTTAGCCAATATTGTAGTAGTACCTAAGAAAGATGGGAGAATGAGAGTTTGTATCGACTATAGGGACCTAAACAAAGCATGTCCTAAGGATGACTTTCCTCTTCAAAATATGGATGCCCTAGTTGACAACATTGTTAGACACCAGATGCTATCCTTCATGGACAGTTTCTCTGACTACAATTAGATCCTCATGGCAAAAGAAGACCAAAAAAAGACTTCATTCATCACACAATGAAGAACCTACTACTATAGAGTCATGCCTTTTCGTCTTAAAAATGCTGGGGCAACCTACTAGAGGGCCATGACTGCTATATTTCATGACTTGATGCATGACATTATGGTAGACTATGTGGATGACATCCTCGTCAAATCCAAAACTCGGGATGCTCACCTTCCCAATTTGAAAGAGTATTTGACCGACTTCAAGAACACTATTAAAGCTGAATCCTCAGAAGTGCTCCTTCGGTGTTGAGTCTGATAAGCTACTTGGCTTCATTGTGAGCCAAAGAGGAATAGAAGTAGTCCCAATGAAAATTAAGGCTATATCAGAAATGTCATCTCCGAAGAATATTCGAGAAATTCATGGTTTGCAAGGTAGAATACAGGCTATCCAGAGATTTATATCCCAATTAGTTGAGAAATGTGGTCCATTCAATCGTTTGTTAAAGAAGGATACCCTTTTTATCTAGGATGAGACATGTCAAAAGACCTTTGACCGTATAAGGGAGTACCTTTCTAACCCATCAATCTTGAGTCCACCTGATTCTAACAAACCTCTATTCCTTTACCTTGCTGTGACAGATAAGACAATGAGAGTGATGTTAGGGCAATAGAATGACCAAGAAAAAGAGAAGACCATCTACTACATCAGTAAGACAATAGTCGACTATGAAATACGTACTTGGTTGTGGAAAAACATTGTCTAACCTTAGTGTGGGCAACTCAAAAGTTGAGGCATTATGTGCTTTCTCATACCATCAAGCTGATATCCAAGATGGATCCACTCAAGTACCTGCTAAAAAGACATGTTCTAAATGGATGATTAGCCAGATGGAGAGTGGTCCTAAGTGAATTTGACATCGAATATGTTACTCAGAAATCAGTCAAGGGGCAAGCAATTGTCGATCACTTAGCAGAGCATGGCTTACTTGACAGCGTCCCCATCAAAACGGATCTCCCTGATGAGGACCTCTTTGTCATTGAGGATCTCACTTGGGAGTTATACTTTGATGGGGCTAGAAATGAATACGACAATGGTGTCAGAGTCATCCTATGCTCTCCAGAGAAAATAATCTTTCCAACCGCTATAAGGCTCAATATTCCATGTACAAGCAATGTTACAGAATATGAAGCCTTTATAGCTGGTCTCGAGAATGCCCGTGAACTCCAAATTGAACAATTACGGGTCATGGGTGACTCTTTGCTTGTAATAAATGAAATCAATGGAGAATGGAAGGCTAGAGACAAAAAGCTCTAGCTCTATCAGGATTCCATTGAAAAGTTGTCAAAATGTTTCAAAAGAGTAACCTTTTAACATGTGACTCGGGAAAATATCGGTTCGCCGATACGTTGGCCACTCTCGCATCAATGGTGGACATTCCTGCCCAACTGAGTGTCCAACCATTCTAAATTAGACACAAAGAGTAATCTTTCGCCTCCCAAGATGGAGTCAGAAGAAGAAGATCAAGAATTAGAGAAGGAAGAAGAAGTGTTTACCCTCGAGGATAGTCAAAGTTAAGCCCTAGTATCATGATGTATCAGTCTTACTCAAAGATGGAATGTATCCCGAAGGAGCCTCAAAGAGAGACATGAACACCTTAAGAAGATTCTCAATCAACTTCTTGATTAAAGACATCATCCTCTACAAGAATTCCTTAAAGGAATCCTCCTAAGGTGTATTGACCAACCAGAGGTCGACACGGTGCTCAAAGAACTACACATTGAAGGAGGACACGCATGGGCAACACTCCTAGCTCAGAAAGTCAGAAGAGAAGGATACTACTGGACTACTATGGCCGAAGACTGATGGAAATATGTGAAAAGATTTCCTAAATGTCAAGTTTGTGGGGATCTCATAGATGCTCCTTCCATGCCACTCAATTCAACACCTCCAGTCTGGCCATTTTCCATGTGGGCCCTAGACATAATCGAAAGAATAACACTAAGAGCTTCTAATGGACACATGCTTGTCCTCACTGCTACTGAATATTTCACAAAGTGGGCTGAGGCTACTTCATTCACCAAAATATAAGGACAACATGTAACCAGATTCATTATAAACAACATCATCCATAGATTTGGAGTCCCTGAAATGATCATCACTAATAATGGGACTAACTTCAAAATGAAAAGGTAGCAAAGATGTGTAAAAGATTTGGAATCAAGCATAAGTTCTCTTCACCCTATTACCCCCAAGGCAATTGTCAAGCAGAAGCGACCAACAAAGCCCTCCTGAAGATCATCGATCGAACCATAGAGAGTGGAAAGGATTGGGATGAGAAATTACAAGCTGCACTTTGGGCTTAGAGAACCACTGAGAAAACAGCCTTAGGGATGACTCACTACTCACTAGTCTATGGCATAGGGGCAGTACTTCCAATCAAAGTGGAAATACCCTCTCTTAGGGTACTTGCTCATAAAGAATTAGAATAGAGGCAACAGGCTGAAGCCCGACTAGCCACTCTCGAACCCTGGATGAGAGACGACTACGAGTAGCTGAAAAAATGATATTCTATCATCACAAAATTGAGCAAGCATATTGAAAGAAGGTGATACTTCGAGAATTCAGAGTTGGGGATCTAGTTCTAAAGAAAAATTTCCTTTCGACGGTGAATCCTCACTCATTAGGAAAGTTCAAGCCTAATTGGGAAGGACCATATCTCATAATCCAAACCCATTCAGGCAATTCTTACAAACTCTGGAACCTTGAAGGACAAGAACTGAATGATCCTATCAATGGTATGTACCTCAAGAAATACTGAGATACAGGAACCATGGAAGGAACATCATGGTCGTGGTTGCTTGAGAAGCCTCAAGAGGGAGACCATTTGGTAAGCTAATGCGGTACCTAAACCACGAGCTCAAAAGACTGTACCCATCAAAGAAAAGTTAAAGCACAGACAGCCTTCAAAAGCTCAATGCCAAAAAGCAAAACTACCACAGTTGCCAATCAAAGCATTATGCTCTCTTCTATTCCCCCTCTTCCATCTTTGTATGACTTCATCCCAAGGCAAGTTCTCTTTGTTGAGGGAGGTCAATACATGACCATGTAGAGGGAGGTCAATACATCACTATGAAGGCGCTACCGCTTCCGTCTAATATGGGTGACGATACTAAAAGCACCCCAAAGCAGTCTAACAAAGGTCAAGACTCTAAAAACACCCCTCAAAAGTCCATGTAGGGTAAATACCTTAAAGATCCCCTACAATCATCCAACAAGGGTTACGGCGTTAAAAGATCATCGATTACATCCAATGAGAGTGAAGACGTTAAAAGCCTCTTTGAGTCAAAGTCAGGTGATGACCCCAAAAGCTACCTGATTCGATCGAATTTAAGTGATGACCCTAAAAGCTTTGTATCCCTGATTCTTCAAACCCCTCTTCCCTCTCAAAATCTCTCTCTGAACTCACCATGGAGTGTCTAGACTTTGAGGCTCTTAATGAAGAGCTCAAACTCTGCAATATGAGCAAAAAGCATAACAAGCAGATAAGAAAGACACTCACTCAAAGGGCTGGATTCTTGAATGTTGACTATGTTATAGCCTTTGCTGCTAAAATGGACGAACCTTGTCCCACCCTCGAAGAGGTGTTCAAAAGGCTTCTAAACCCAAAGCCCAAGAAGGAACCTCAATGGCCTGAATAGCCTGATTTAGGAGAGTTATGGAAGAATTCTAAGGGAAAGAACTCTTCAAACTATGAAGCATGCCATATGCTGGTGTTCCATGAGGGAAGCATCGCAGCTCTAGTTGATCGCATGAGGTTGAGATCTGGAAAGAAACTCAAACCAATTCAAAGACCGGCTCCACCTAAACTCTTAAAATATCCTGGGCCGCCACTAGATCCTTACCCAATCCTTCCATTTCTATTCAAGAACCACCCCTTCTTTTAAAATACCCAGGACCAGCATTGGTCCCTTACCCCAACCTTCACCATCCTTATTCAAAATTCTCAAACCATCACAACCTTCATCCTACCCTGTCTTACCAACACCTACCTCGGTTGCGCAACTCGGCTAGCCTGGCCTTCCTTCTTCTACAACTACAACCAACCCTTCCTTGACGGTTGTAGCAAACCCTACTCCGTCAAAAACCATCCCATCACCACCCGTCCCTCCAAAACCAATGGTGAACCAAGAAGCCACACATCCCAAGGTCTACGAAATCAAGTATGATGTAGTTAGACATTTGAGGAAACTTCTGGCTCTCGTGAGTATCTATGATGCTCTCATGCTTTCCCAAGATTTTCGTACAGCCCTTATACAAGCTCTCCCCCGGTTTGAAGTGTATGGGACTGAAACTGTGTGAGTGGAGGTAGACCCTGCAATGCTTAATAGTTGTATGGCTATCGCATTCTCTGATGATGACCTTCAGTTGGGTGAGAAGTTTCATAATCGGTCTCTCTTTGTAATTGGTGAACTGCATGCTTGCTAAATCAATCAGATCATGCTGGATGGAGGATCAGCAGTAAAGCTCATGCCTAGGAGGATCCTTACATAGATTGGGATAGGCGTTGAACAACTTGAGCCTACTAACTTGACAGTTCAAGGATTTAATCAGTCGAGGGAGAACCTGGCTGCTGTAATCAGCCTCAAGCTCAAAATTGTTGAATGCTTCCACTCTATTTCATGTCATTGGTAAAGACATTTCTTACAATATTCTTTTGGGTCATCCCTAGTTACTTGACCATGGGCTAGTTCCATCTACTCTCCATCAGTGCTTTAAATATGACCAAAATGGAAGGCAACACACGGTTTTATACTGATAAGAGATCATTTCCCATTATTGAGTCACACTATGTTGATACCAAGTACTATTTCATAGACCCAGTACACTCTCAAGAGACCATGTTGCCTGTGAAGACCCTCACAAACCCAAAGTTAAGAGAAACTGCCCAAACCTCTCATGACGATCATATGTTTCAAGAAGAAAAGAGATATGAAAAAATGATTCCCTTAATCCCTGCTTATGGAAATCTTCCCACTCTCTAGTAGAAGTGGAATCCCCAGACTACAAACAGAAAGCTTTGTCCGCTATCCCACATCCACCGGAATCCATTCCAGTGGTAGCCCAAGTTAAATAAGTTAAGAAGGAAGCAGCTGAGTCAAACCCCCTGATACCAACAGTCACTTATGCTCATGGTGACATGAAGGTATTACATATCCCTATTCCCTTCTTAGAAGCCGAGATTGCACAACAAGATGAGATAGACCAAATAGCCGATCATAAGGTCTTGCACATTCCAGTCTCTCTAAGAGAGGAAAATGATGCTTACCTTACCCCTCAAGAGAGCTATGCACCAAATCAGCATAAGGTATTGCAAATACCCAAGGTCCTACACATTGAAAAGGACAATGCTTGCTTCATGCCCTAAACCCTTTATCGGCAAGATTCTCTCAAAGTCTTGCAAATTCCTGAGGTTTTGCATATCCCAGTCCTCGAAACGGGGAAAGATACTGCTCACCTTACTTCTTATCAACAAACCTCTACCAAAGTCTTACAAATCCCTGAGGTTTTTCATATCCCAGACCCCAAAAGGGAGGACGATAATGCTTACCTCACAAACCAAGCCAACAACAAGCAAAACGCTTAGAAAAGTTTGCATTTTCCAACCCCTGTTATAGAAACTTGAGTTGCCCATCAGAAGGTGATGAGTAGCCCTTCATCCCCTTCTCATGACTTCATTGGCACTCTTGAGAAGCAATACGAGACTAAAAGAAAAGCTACTATTGCCGAGTTGAAAGAACAAGTGCAAGATCTGCTTAACCAAGTTGAAGTCATAAGAAAAAGAAAAGCTAACATGAAGGAAGTCACCCGCCCAAAACATGTTTCTACTTCTTTACCTGGTTTCACCCCAGAGAATTGGGTAACAGATGTTCAAGAGAATCCTTAGAGTCTACTCTATATAGATGCTGCAGTGATGCCAAAATGGAATTTAGATAGTCCTACAACTCATCAGCTTATAAGAAGATGGATTATGAGCCATCTGAAAATCAGGGGTTGAATGAAGGCAAAGGTATGTTGGCACCCTTTGCAGTTATTGAGACCACAATGTCTTAACATGTTCAAAAGCAGGGTCTTGGTTACCCGGGGCATCCTAGTTTAACCTCATGGCCATTCTTCATTGACCAAACCTCGCATGTGACAGAGTCTCAAGAATTATCACCACCTCTCTTTGAATCAATTACTGAAGAGGTCACTTCCCAAGAACTTCAAGAAGAAGAAGAAGTTCTCCAAACTTCTCAAAAACCTAAGGATTCAAAGATGGATAGGGATAAAGCTCACAAGAAGGGACCTCGCTAACTCCAATGCCAGAACCTCTCCAACCAGAATGGGATAAAGCTCACAAGAAGGGCCCCCACTGGCTAGTTCATCAGGAGTTCATGTTGAGAAAACAGTCATAAGCCCATCGAAGGCAGACCATCAGCATTACCCAAAAAAAAAAAAATAGATTCTGGCAAAACCTGGAGAAAGCCCCTCAACAAGGCACCAGACCACTAGAAGCCACCTTGGTCACCCCCGGGTCAAGGGGAAAGCTCAACAAGGTCTACCCCTCTAGGATTGCGTTGTGTCGGTGATCAAGAAAAAAACATTTGATCGAGAGACAATAAACACGTCTTGGCAAGGATTCGTCAGAGGAGCTACGACGTTAAATTTTTTCGAATGTTGCACTTATCACTTCTCTCTGAGCGCAACATCCCACGGGGCAAGTTGTTGTACGTCATTTTTGATGTACCTTGGTAAGCCCGTACGAATAAGGGGAGAGCCAGTGACAGTTTGGTCTCATAAGTTCATGAAGCACCCGCAGACCAAGATTGTGAAGAAAATAAAGCCTCCATCCTAGTGACTTGAGTATGGTGCCCTCGCACCATAGAAGGACCCTTCACTGTAGCCCGATGCTAATGGCTGCAGTAGGGTACCAGACCATCGCCATTATGCTCAGGAAGTCAAAAACCCCAAAGACAAAATTTGGGCTCAATCGGACCTCTTTAGAGGGGTCTCCGCTTATGCGGCCTCACAACTCATGGGTTTTACCATAGCACGATGCGGCTTCACTAAATCAGTCCCAGACATGGGACTGCAACAATGTTTTCCAGCAGTGACTTCGCCAACCCATGGTGCCTTTCTCTAAAATCAGACAGAGCTCAAACATTAGCATGTTCTGGATCATGCTAGTCCCGTCATTTTGACCTACGGGACACACTGTGGCGTGACCGAGAACCCCCATTGCTTTTAAGAGGAAAGTGATCGCAGAAACCAAGGAAGAAACAGGGTTCGGCAAGCTTTGGATTCGGTGAAGCATAACTCAATGTCCAAACCTTGGATTAACGCGGGGATGAGTTCAATAGAATCCCCTCGCAAAGAGCTACATTCTGGTACAACTCTTGCATTCAATCTGTGGTTCGATGAATGCAAGCCCCCAGGTCGCCAAAGAAGTAATCCAGCCAGTTGTTGGAATCCCTTTCTCCGGCAACCTTCCAAATTAGGCAAATATGCAAATCAACACCAAATCAGCCCAAACTTGGAGCAAAACGACTGCAACAACCTCCTCTTTAACTTACACACAGAGCCAAGAGCTAACACGACTCAGCTCAAAGATGCATCAGCAAACAAAGTTCACAAAACTGGCGGGAAAAAGGCCACCACAACACGATTAAGGGGCATCAAAATACTCACAATCAAGACAAGAATGAAGATATGTTGCTAACATAGCTGAATAGTTGCCGCAAGTTGCAAGACAAGCTTCCAAGGTCTGCCCATGGCGGAGCAACCTGCATGCAAGGACAGTCTCGTCATTCGGGCAAAAGATTGCAGGGGCATTTTGGTTATTTGCAGCTAATTTTTTGATTTGTTTTTCATTTCTTTAATTGTATTTAAGATTGATTTTTGAGCATCCACCCTTGTTTGGTGGATCATCTACATAAGCAAGCGTAACTCACTTGTAAAGGACCCCTTTTTGGAAGCTCCAATAGCCCTAATGGCTGGGAGGAATCAATGCTAGATTTTGTTAGTTTGTCTTTCTTCGTGAGCCCCTAAGGCAGAGGAGAGGGAGAGAGAGAAATCTTTGAGAGAAAAGGGATACCCCTGAGTGCGCAGTCCCGCGAGCACCCCGTTCACGCGGGTCATCTCACCTCTCTTAAGCTGATTCATTTCATCTCTCTTTCTCTCTCTCTCTC
>NW_006499617.1:3738385-3752157 GCF_000471905.2 Amborella trichopoda | reverse complement strand
TTCAAGAAAGGAAAGATAGAATCTAATAAAAAGAAATCTTTTGTAAATCTACCTCGTTTTTCTTTGTTGTTCATTCTTTTTTTTCTTTTTTTTTCTGAAAAAATAAATATGAGAAAAAAAAGAAAAAAAAAAAGGAAGAAGAAGCTTTTTTAAATAAAAAATATGGATCTGAAGCTCAAGGTGCCCCGCGGTAGGCGCCAAATTGTTTACGTTCTAATTTGCATGGATCTTTGGGATGAGATCTGCTCAAATCATAGGAAAAACTTGTTACTTTTGAAAAGGCAGAGAGAGTGGGGTTTCTTGAATTATGGGCTTAGAAAATCCCAAATCTATATGAATTTGGTCTTTTTCTGAGTCCAATGGCAGTGCCAGCTCCAAATTTGTATTTTGACCACAAAAAATGTTTCTAAATTTAATTAAATATAATGGTGAATTAATTTCCAGAATAAAATAAAATAAATCAGATAATTAAATAAAAAAAAACAAATTAAATTAAGCAAATAAATATATACTTACCTTTAGGAACCCGATACCTGGAGTTTCGGGCTTGGATCAGGCCGCTCTTCCAATGTGCGCCTCCATCTCCTTTTTTGGATGCATTTTTTTTGCTAGAATTTGTAGATCTAGGGTTCTTTTACCTAGATCAAGGGTTCCTAAGGCATGGGAAAAAGTTGTGAATTTTAGATACAATCTACCTAGGCTTTTCTTGGGATTGATGGAGAATTTCTTTAGGTTTTCAAGAGTTTTGAGATCTCCTAAGGTTGAATATGAATTCTTGGATTTTCTGTGATTTTTTGGGATTTTTGGGGAATTTTCTTAAATTTTTAGGAATTTTCTAAAATTTTTGGGATGTTTTTCTAATTTTGGGATTTTTCAAGGGATTTCTTCCTCTTTGTTGGTCCCCTCTTTTGGGTTATGGAGATGGGGTATTTATAAGATTCAATTCGTGATTTTTCTTGATTTTTTAGATATTTTTCAGATTTGTTTGGATTTATTTTGAAGTTTTAGCATTATATAATTAAAAAAACTCATTTACTATGTCATCAACCCACGTCTGGCTCTGCCAGGCCAGTTACAGCCTGGCTTGCAGCCTATACTTAGTCTTACAGGGACTAAATTATCATTTATTATATATTTTTATCCGTAGGTCCGATTCAAACGATTCTTGAACCGTTGGAAATCTGTTGGGCTCTTCTTCAAGTTGTATTAGGTTTTGGGAAGTTTTGGGATAATTATATTGGGTTTAGGTTGCCTAAGATTTACTAAGGTTTGTGTGATCTTTTAGGTTCAGAATTGAGGTTTTTAGGACTTCCCTTTGCCAAAATTTTGAGGGAAGTATCTACATCAAGTGAAAAGAGTCAAGGCACATACACAAAACTCAAGCTAATATCACTCCTTTCAATAACATTAACTTGGTTAGGGCTACAAATGAGAAAAAGGTACTTATCTATGAGCCCCCTCAAACATGGGTGGAAGCTCAAAACCCACAAAGATTGCTAAAAAATACAATAAAAAGATTCAATCAATAATCCCTCAAAGAGGGACATTTTGCCATAGCCATGCTTCGGGCCTTCTTTCGATATATTTTGGGAACTTTCCAAGTGAGCAAGCAACATAGAAGTGTCGTGCTTGCCGAGGGGGTCGTTTTGATACCCATTAACAAGCTTGAAATGGATTTTTTACCATGTTTTGAAATTCCAACCAAAACCCATAAACTTGATTTCTTCTTGCTTGAACCATGCTTGTTTTGCCTTGTTTTTTGTCATTCTTTTCATCACAAATTGTTGGAGAAGTCATTAGGATTATTTTGTGATAAAAACCCCATGATTTGGTATTCATTTGATCACTTTAGCAATTTTGAAGGTTACCAGAAAGTGGAATTCCGGCAGCCGAAAATGTGTTTTCTTTCTAGCCTTCATATGATGCCTTATGTGTCCTCATTTTGAGTCCAAGAGTATTCAAAACGAAGCTCTTCGAATTATAGTTGCAATGGACCTATTTTTGAAGCCATTCCTACCCAAAATATCAATTTATGATCATTCAAATGAGCACACATGTTGCTAGAAATTTCTGTATTTTGGGTCACTTTTCGAATGAACTTCTCTCTTTGATTTCTCCATGTTCAGGTCATCTCACGGTGCATGCCACCCACCTAATCGTAGGTCTAAGTGAGGGGAATGATATACTAGAATTTGGGGACCATTGGCTTCAAGGTAAGGGAGTTATGAGCTTCACAAAACCCATCCCGCCCTTGGAAGGCACAATTTTAACTGACTCAAATGTACATACATGAATAGTAAAAATCCTTGCCTTTTGTGGAAAGTACAAACTACAAAAGTCGGATTGAGTTGAAATTTGACGTGGAAATTGTTTTTGACCTTCCGAAGTCCAACGGTGGTGGTCCCACGGTCATTGGGTGTCCCTACAGTAGGTTTCCCCAAATGTGGTGTACCGTCAGTTGCTAGAAACCTGCCATTTTTGGGCAGCGGGACCTAGGAGGGTCGAATTGGGTCAAATTTTGGCATGGTGACTATTATTAACCTTCCAAGTCCACTGGTGATGGTCCCATGGTTTCCTGAGTCCTCAAGAGTAGAATATTAACTATAGTGCACCATAGATATGTTAGGGGCTTGAGTCGAAAACTGATTTCTACCTGTTTTCTTTGATTTGCATAAGAACTGAACGAAAATTGAGGGGCAGATTTGTATTGCCACGAGTGACCCATATGATTAATTTGGGGTTGATCCAGCATCGTTATCAAGCCTTTCAAAAAATAGGGCTTATTTGGTTAGGGTTTCTATAGTCCACTTGCATTTTAGTACCTGCAGGCTTAAGTTTCCACTGGCTTCTCTTTTATTTGCATCGGGGATACAAGTGTGTCAAAAATACCATCAAACAACTTGACCCCGCTGAATGTTGCTCTTAGAGAGAAGCGAGAAGTATAACATTTCAGAACAAAATTGGTCTCTTCATGGTCTTTTTCTTCCAATCACCAGTATTGACATGACCTTCGAGAGGAAATCATGTTAAGCTTCTCTTATGGGGGATGATCGAGGTGGTTTTGGTTCCAACGCCTGGGGACCTTGCTTAAGGGCTTGAAAACCCAAGTTCGTTAGAATTTTTGGTTCCAACAGCTGGGGGTCTTGCTTAAGGGTTTGAAAATCCAGTCTTATCTGAATCAGAATTTGTTTGGCAATCGAGCGCCTTACTTAAGGGAATCCTTCTCAATCAATCAAATTTTAAGGAAAGTTTAGTGGTTGAGGCCAATGGGAGCTTCCTCCTCAACGCATCAATCTCAAAATTGCATTGCCAAATGTTATTGCCCTTGATGTATCTAGCCTTCGCGAATTGAACCATAAGGAATCCATAACCGTAAGGATACACCATGCCAAGCGCATCATACCGACTCTATTGACGTCCTCCACCCTTCTAATTTCCAGCCCACCCTCTAAAAAAGGTTTACACACCATATCCCATTACTTTAAGTAGATAGTCGCGATCCATTTTTGCTGGAGTACGAACTGCTTCACCGAGATTCAATCCGAGTGACAATGGCACCTTCTTTGGGGCTTGTGACTTAGAATCTGCTAGAGCCTAGTCAGGGTTCCAACTTACCCAACAACTCCAACCCTGCAAGAAAGGAAATTCGACCTTATCAAAATATATATTTATATTCAAGAGTATTTGTGATGATTTGGCTGCTATTGGTAAACATGTACCCGATGAAAGTAAGGTATTTTTTCTTCTTAATGGACTCTGTCCAAAATATGAGAGTTTTGCTACCACTATATTTAAGCCTCCACTTCCTTCTTATTATGAAATTATAGAACTTCTTCAAATCCATGAGATTAGAAATCAACTTCATATCTATGAAGAAAACTCATATCCAAATCAAAATATGGCCCTTGTTGGACAACAGAGAAATTTTGGATCTAACAGAGGTACTAGAAATTATAGAGGTAGAGACATACACAACTTTGGTGATCAATAGTTTTTCAATTCTCAGGGGCATGGATTTGCTCAAACATGCTAGAAAAATAATGAGTGACATGGTGTGCCTCAGAAAAACCATGAAAGCAGTGATACACCTATCAAACACATGAATCAAATGTTCCAACAAGATTCACAAATACAGCAATCAGCTAAGGCACTACAAGGAAAGTGTCAAATTTGTAGAAAATTTGGACATACTACATTAAAATGTTGCCATTGATTCAACCATATGTACCAAGAAAAAGACATTTCTCAAGCTCTTGCCGCAGTGCCTATATGTAAGAACCCAGACTTTTTTCGGCATATGGTAGTGCACCGGCAAGTCTTCGGCACAAGTGATCTACCGCATGCGACATTGCCTAGCGCGATGCTGCCATGAGCGATGTTGCTGAGCGTGATGCCGCCAAGCGTGATGCCTATCATATGCGACGCCGCCGAGCGCGATGCTGCCGCGCACGACGCCGTCGAGCTCGATGCTGACGCGCCCAATGCCGGCAAGCATGCACGACAGTCCAAGGGAAACTTATTCTCTCTCTCATGATTACTTACATGCCACGTGGCACTTGCATGCCCCCTTGGTTGCCACTTGTCAATTGCTTGTTGCTGCCCCCTCTCTTTGCCTATTTAAAACCCCACTTTCACCCCCCCAACTTCTATGCTTTCATGCTTTGTTGATACATGTTTTCTTAGTTCATCCAAGTATGAAGTTAAGCATGATTATAGATGTGATTTTGGAAATCAGAATGGGTGTTCAAAGTATGAAGTTTAAGAATAATTATGTGTGTGACTTTAAATATGAGTATGAATGTTTAAATCATGAAGTTTAAGCATGATTATAGATGCAATTTTGAATATGAATGTGGTTGCATGTTATTGAATTCTTGCTGGAATGTGCCTATTTTTCCAAAACTATGACCCCCGGATGTATGATTGATTTAGTATTGGAAACACCTCCGTTGATTATGAAACTTGGTGGAATAGTACCTCTTTGAATATATTTTAAGATGGAAAAGACCTCTTGACAATACTTCTTTTGGGTTGAAAGTTATCAGCCATCTTTTAAAGCATGCCAGAATTATGCCATAAATTTCCAAGAACTTTACACACTTTTGGCGGGACTATTCACTAACCAAAATGCCTCAAAATGAGGCCAAATCACTTCTAAATTAAAGATAAATGAGTCTATTTAAAAAATAGTTTCATAACCATGATAAAATTCTATGTGGATTGGATGTTATGCTCATTTTTCTATGAGAATGTCAGACTGGAATTTTTGTTGCGAAAACAGGAATTTTCCTAAACTTTGACTCCCTTTTGTATGATCAATTGAGTATTAAAAACATCTTTGTTGATCACAAAATTTTGTATGGGAAAGTACCCCTTTGAGTCCATTTTAAGATAAAAAATACCTCTTGCCAATATCTCTTTTAGTTTGCAAGTTATATGCCATTTTTAAAAGTATGTTAGGACTGTGAAATAATTTTCCAAGAACTCTGCATGTTTCTGTATAGGACTGTTTACTGAACAAAATATATCAGAATGAGCTCAAAACACTTCTAAATGAAAGACTATTTTGAAAATGATTTTGAAAGTATGATGAAATTCCATGTGGTTTAAAGTTATGTTCAATTTTCTACTAAGATGTCACCCTATAATTTATGCTGTGATAAACCAAAAGTTTCACTCATGTTCACCAACAATTTGGCAAACTTTAGGCCAACATTTAAAAGTTATTCCCTTTACAAAATTTGTGTTTTCATGAGCCTAAATTGTTATGAAATTGGTCTCGTGCCCAAATGATTTCTGAATTTTATGGTATGAATGCATGATAATGAGATATGCCCTGTTAGGGGATGAATGCATGTAGTAAGACATGCTCAGTTATGATATGAATGCACGATATTAAGACATGCTCAGTTATGATATGAATGCACGATTTTGAGATATGCTTAGTTATGATATGAAGGTACGATATTGAGATATGCTCAATTATGATATGAATTCACGATATTGAGATATGCTCAGTTATGATATGAATGCACAATATTGAGATATGCTCAATTATGATATGAATGCACGATATTGAGATATGCTCTATTATGATATAAATGCATGTAGTATGACATGCTCAGTTATGATATGATATGCACATGCTCTGATATGATATGTACATGCTCTGACATGATATGAAAGCAAGCTCTGTGATGAAATGATGTCCATAAGGCACTATGCAATGGGTCATCCATTTGTAGTGTAAGATGATATGATAAGAAATGTGTATAACACTATGCAATGGTCATCTATTGGTAGTGTAATATAATATGATAAGAATGTGGCATGAGGCACTACGCAACGAGTCATCTTTTGATAGTGTTATGTGATATGATAAGAAAATTGTGCCGGCAGTTGAAATCTTTCCTTGACTCCCGATGATAGGAAGGGAGTTAGGATGTGAGTCACATGGGAGCCCCCCATTATGTGTGCATGACACTACGCAATGGGTCATCCATTGGTAGTGTAACCCCTCCAGGTAGAGTATAAATGAGGGTCATGTCTTGCAAGGCTACTGTCACAGCCCCTCCCCTACCCCCTAACGTACTTGCCAGAGGGCAACAGGGTGCAAGACCGCTACCACAGGTAGTGAATGCCACTCAGGTGAGAGTGCGCTCAACGCTTTGAAAAGATGGAAATCAAAGCCAACTATGAAAGAAAAACAAAACTAACAAGACACAAAGCACACAACCTACAAATACTAGACAAACAAGTCCCCAACTATATATAAAAGCTCCAAAATATTGAGTACACTTTGGTTCAAGGTATAAAAGGCCTAATCAACAAGACTTAGCTTCAATACAAAGAGAACTATATCGTCAAACTGTCATCTAAAACATACAATCAAAAGAACTTTCCACAAGAAGTACGGGGCACTAACCACCAATCGCAATCGCCAGAATGCCCTTCTACAAACCTAACAGCCATCACTCTACATAGAAGAAAGTTAAAAAAGATGAGTTATAAAGCCCAATAAATAGATCAAGCTGTCATGCTTTCCTGCCTATGCACAATATCTCATAACAATAATCATGGTGAACAAATAACAAACCAGATATCATATCATTCAAGCATGCAAATCTTAACAGATTAACATAATTAGGCATGCATAGTCAAGATCAACAAATACTAGCTAACTCATTCCCTAGCTCAAAGCAAGCATATAACTGGTGACAATCATGGTCATGCAATAACCTCAAAGAATGCACCACACTGGTACCAATCATAGTCATGCGATACGCTCAAAGCATGCCAAGGAATCTCAAAGTCAGGCCATGCAATATGCTCAAAGCATGCACCTCACTGGTCTCAATCATGGTCATGCAATACGCTCAAAGCATGCTAAGGAATCATAAAGTCAGGCCATGCAATACGCTCAAAGCATGAACCTCACTGGTCTCAATCATGGTCATGCAATACGCTCAAAGTATGCCAAGGAATCACAAAGTCAGGTCATGTAATACGTTCAAAGCATGCACCACACTGGTACCAATCATGGTCATATGACACTCTCAAAGCATGTCAAGGAATCACAGAGTCAGGCCATGCAATATGCTTAAAGCATGCACCTCACTGGTCTCAATCATGGTCTATACAATACACTCAAAGCATGCCAAGGAAAAGTCAGTCCATGCTAGTATGCTCAAAGCATGCCAAGGAATCACAGAGTCATCAAGAGACATCTCATGCCCTCACATATTATCATGCTCATCAAATCACATATAATCACATGAGACACCACCATGTCAACATTGTGTACTTTTATTAGGACAAGAGACATAATAACTTTGTCTTTCTGGTTTTTCAATATGAGCACAGTCCATCTTTAAAGGCATATCATGAGATTCAGAAATCATTTGGAGCTAAGACCACTTTTATAATAATTTAAGCTCATGAAAACACAACTTTCGTATAGGGGGTAACCTAAAATATTGGTCTAGAGTTCATCAAATTGCTTGATGTTCTTAGGTAAAGTTTATGTTTGCACTGCAGAAAATCTAGGGTAATACCCTAAGAGAAAAATGACCATAACTTTCAAACCACAAGGAATTTGATCATAATTCTTAACCAATTTCAAAATGGATTCATCTATCTTTCATTCAGAAGTAGTTTGACCTCATTCTGATGTGTTTTGGTCATTGAAAAGCTTCATACAAAAACACATTAAATCCTTGAAATTTCATTTCACAAATCTGACATGCTCTAGAAAATGGTAAATAACTTTTACACCAAAAAGGATATTAACAAGAGGTATTTTCCTTGATAAAATATACTCAATGAGCTACATTTCTACGAAATTTCATGATCTAAGGAGATATATAAGATACTCAAAACAATTTCTCAAATCGGAGCCACAGTTCCGAAAAACAGAGTACACTCTAACAGGTTTCAGTAACATGCATCCACACTCATTTTCACACCCATACTCATACTTAAATCTCATACTTCGATAAGCTAAACAAACATGCATCAATCTAAAGCATAGAAACATTGAAACCAGATCCACTTACCTATTGCACTCGAAATCCCAAAGTCTTTCTCCAACTTCACCTTTACTGCCAAGCTTCAAAGGATTAGGTCCAAGCTCAAGGGGCAAAGCTTGGAGAGGCCAAATGATTGAGGAGGAGAGGTGAACGTGGGTGAAAGATAGACCATTTCATGGGTGGTGGGGTGTGTAAATAATCAAAGATGGTGGCAGCATGCAATTGCCACATGGCATCCAAGAGGGCAAGCATAAGGAGAGAGATGGGCAAGCATGGGAGACATCATCATGAGATGGAAGCGTGCAATTGACAAATGGCACATCAGTGGGCATGCATGAGGAGAGAGAGAGAGCAAGCATGGGAGACATCATCATGGTGGGCGCAGAATGCATGTGCCACATGGCACTTATGCATGAAGAGAGAGAGAACAAGAGAGAGAAGGAGCTCCCTAAACTACAGTACACCACCCGTGCGGCCCCCAGTGGTGCTCATCAGCCTGCACCCTCAATGTGCATCTAGCCATCATGTCCACCCGCGCATATTAGCTTACACATCTGCCCGCGCTCAACTACATGCTCACTGTGCTCAACGACACATTTAACCATTTGCTCTCTCTACACGGCACTCATCAGCCCGAGCTCAATAGCGCGTCGGTTCACTCGTGCCTAATTGCGCGTTCACCTCTGCCCGCCCTCTTCGCAGACTCGTCCTCCCGCGCGTGCGCCCTAACGTGCATCCATCCGTGCGCATTCGCTTGCCCACGCTTAGCCGCACACTTTACCGTTAACACCTCGGGAAAGTCTAGGTCCTTACAGCCACCACCTATCAAAAGCCCCAAATCGCGTTGGGGACTGTGTGTGTGTGTGCGAAGGCACTACGAAATGGGCCACCCATTTTTCATTATTTTTACTCATGAATGATGATAGAATTCCTAAGTAATGGGATTGGCTTGGCCTGGCCTGATGGATAAGGCTTCTACTTTGAGAGTAGGGGAAACTAGGGAGTGAGTTAGTTGAAAATTGTTGTTACTGCCTATATCCGTCATTCTGTTAAGACTCGTACGGCTAAATGACCAAATAGATCTTTGTTTCATGTCATATATGATTGACCTGATTCGTCATTGCTTTACTATGAATTGTGCACTACACACTAGTAGAGTTGAGTTGATTTTGAAACATGTCTCATGTTTTATAAGAATTGCATAACACCTTGTGTATTGTTATGAGAGAATGTTCATAGGCAGGGAGGCATGGTAACTGGATCTATTTATTAGGCTTTACAGCTCACTCTTTCATCTTCATATATGTAGAGCGATATCCGCGGGTGGAGGACGAGCGGTTTGGTGATCGCAGCTGGCGGTTGGAGCTCCGTGCTTACGTGGAAGTTTTTATTTTCCATTGTATGTTTTGGTTGGTTGTGGCCATATAGCTCTTGTTTATTTTGAAGTTATTTAAATGATATTGGGCCTTTGAAGCCTTGGATATATTTGTTATTTTTTTTTTTGGTTTATCTCTTATATATATATATATATATATATTGTTTGGAACTTGGTAATTCAGCTTTTTGTTGTTGTTGTATGATTGAAGTTTTTATTATTCTTTCATTGTTTGCTTTAATTCCATTTTTTTTAAAGTGTTGAACGTACTCCCACCTGAGTAGCATTCGCTACCTTTGATTGAGGTCCCACACCCTGTTGCCCTCTGGCAAGTACGGTAGGACAGTAGGGGGCAGGGTCGTGACGCTATAGAAAATTCTCAAGACTAAGAATGAGTCCCAGACACTAGTGCCTCAACTCATATGATAGGAGACCCAAGTAAACTGCAAAACCTTTGCCTTTATAGTAGTAGAGATACATTTATGGTTGGCAATGTTGAGCAATTGACTAGTTCACATGTTGGTAATGCAAATATTGATGTTGGGTGCCAAAGATGAAAGAGAATTTACTATATGTTAACTAGTTTACAAAAGATTCTCCTTGTATTTTTTATTATTCATCAAATGGTTTTCAGATTAAGGGAATGAGCACAGGGAGAACTCCAGCCAGTAGGAGTAGAAAGGGTGGACTTTAAGGACTGAAGGATTTGAATGAAGCTTTACTTCCTAATCAAAATAAGAGAACATCAGAAGATGTGTGGCATCAACTACTCAAACATCCTCAAATTAAAGTAGTTTGTTACTTATCAGTTGTCAGATGAGAAAAAGTTGTAAACTTACATTTAGTAGTACTGATAAGACCTCTACAAAACCTCTTTTTAAGATTTATTTAGATTTATGGGGTCTTGCTCTAGTTTTATCTAATTAGAGTTATCGCTTTTATGTAGTGTTTGTGGATGATTACACTCGTTTTTCTTGGGTTTATCATTTGAAAAAGAAATATGAATTTTTCTCTTCATATGTGAAATTTCATCATATGGTTGACATGCGATTTGAGAAATGACTTCGAATTTTTCAATGTGATGGAGGTGGTAAGTTTGCTAAAAAAGAATTTATTGCTCATCTTATTGGGAATTGAATTGTACAATAGATATCATATCAAGGAACCCCTGAACAAAATGAAATAGTTGAACGGAAACATATAAATATTGTAGAATTGGGTCTTACAATGATGTTTCATGCAGGAATTCTTAAACGGTTTTGGGTTGAAGTTTTTCATACTGCAATCTTTGTAATAAACATGATTCCCTTGGCCAATTTGTAAATGGATTCACCATATTAGTTGTTGTTTGACTGCTTACTAGACTATTCTTCACTCCTGGTTTTTTGTTGTCAATGTTTTCCATACCTTTGAGACTATGCTACAATTCTGTCATCGTTCTCTTCCATGTGTATTTTTGGGTTACAGTATTCAGCATAGGGTTAGAGATATCTACATCCCTCAGGATATTTCTAGACATGTTGTATCTGATGAAAATATATATCATTATGCTAATCCCAATTCTTTGTTTGATAGTGCTCAAGTTCAGAGGGAGTTGTCCACCTATCCAGAATGATCAAAGTGTTATGAGCTTGATACACAAACTCATTCTTTTTCTGATTCATCACCTCCACATAAACCACCCATATGGGACGCCCTTTATTAATTTGGTCTCTCAAGTCTTGCTTTGCCCATCACCAAAGATAGATCTCCAACTTCTCTTATAGAAAATGTCACCACTGCAACACCAATCCAAGATGGCAACACACAATCATGGTGATAAAAATGTAGATACTCAAGAAACTAATCAATATATTTTTTACCAGCCTCTGAGCATTCTCGTCATCACATGGTCACAACATCTCAAGATGGTACTCAAAGACCTCAGATTCTCCCATCCATGGTAACAATATCAAGTGCTCATACTTTTGAAGCTATCCATTATGAACTCAAAACTATTAAATCTGCCTTGGGTCATTCGAGTTGGCATCTGTGATGGAAGAGGAAATTGAAGCCCTACAAGTTTACACAACTTGAGAGCTAACTCCACGTCTTTTAGTATAAATATTGTTGGTTGTCGTTGGGTCTATAAGACTAAATTAAAGTCTAATGGTAGTCTAGAGAGACTTAAGGCCATACTAGTTGCACAATGATACAATCAGGTTGTTGAAATTAATTTCTATGAAACATTCAATCTTATTATTAAGCTTGCTAGTATTCATATTGTGCTCACAATAGTTATTGTATGCCACTGGCCTATCAAACAACTTGATGTGAAAAATGCTATCCTGCATGGCTTTCTTAAAGAACCTATATTTATGAAACAAATTCCTAGATTTATGAGCTTAAAATATCCAAATCATATATGCAAATTAAAAATAGCTTTATATGATCTCAAACAAGCACCACAAGCTTGATTTGATCGATTTAGTGCCAATTTATTATCATTGGGGTTTTATTGCAGCATAATTGATTCGTCTCTATTTGTTTCTTGCACTTCTCAAGGCACTATTATCTTTCTCCTTTATGTTGATAATATTATTGTTATTGGTGATAATTCAGATCTTTTAGAATGGTTCATTTCCCAACTTGGAAGGGATTTACAATGAAAGATCTTGGATATCTTTACTACTTTCTTGGCATAGGGGTATCTTATTTTTCATGTGGAATTTTTCTATCGCAAAGCAAATGTGCACGGGATCTTCTTGATCGTGCTCAGATGCTTGGTGCCAAACATATTTCAACACCAATGACAATGAAGAATAATATTCATGAGACTTTTAATCTATTTCTTGATCCATCCCGTTACCGAAGCATTGTTGGTGCACTCTAATACATTATCATAACACGACCTGACCTTTCTCATAGCATTAATACAATATGTCAATTTATGTATGCCCTTATAATTGTATATTTTCAGTTTATGAAGCGGATTCTTTGTTATGTCAGTAATACACAGTCTTGTGGTTTAAGAATCTTATCTGATAGTTCTCTTGAATTATATGCTTTCTCTAATGCAGTTTGGGTTAGGTGTCTAAACACTCATCGTTCAACCACTGGTTTTTGTACTTATCCTGATTCTAGCTGCATATCTTGGAGTGCCAATAATAATCAATTGTGACTCGTTCTAGTGCTAAAACAAAATATTGATCTATGACGTCCACTGCTGCAGAATTGACATGAATTTCATTTATTCTCCCAGATATTGGGGTGCCTCTTTCTCAACCACCAATATTTTTTTGTGACAAGATCAATGCTCTCTACATGACAATTAATGTTGTTTTTCATTCTTGGACAAAGCAAATTGAGTTATACTCTCATTTTGCGCATGAAAAAGTTGCTCTTGGATTGCTTATCACTCGATTTGTTTTATCTTGCAATCAAGTAGCTAATATCCTCACTAAGCCTTTGCCACGAGAGTTTTTCGAGATATTTACTTCAAACGTGAGCTTCAAATGCATACTCAGCCGAGTTTAAGCGGGAGAAATAGAAACAAATTTCAAACAAGATAGAAAAGTGTATTGCTCTTTCCTTTTGAGATGATAATATAATAAAATAAAAAAGTGTATAGTACATGTAACAAGATGAAAAAGTGTATATCACACCATTGTATTATCATTATATATAGAATGAAAGAACCACCATGAGAATTATGTGGGGCACAATTATTTTCTACAAAAAAGTTCCTCTCTCTAAAATTCTTTATAGATAACTCCTTTTTTGTATAATGACAATTTATTTTCTCTCTCTCCCCAATTAAATTAAACTCAATTTACTCTTTTTTTTGTGTCTCCCACGTTTCTCCACTGCCTCTCTCTCTCTCTCTTCTC
>NW_006499617.1:3711952-3738281 GCF_000471905.2 Amborella trichopoda | reverse complement strand
AATTTTACTTTTACTTTCTTCTCCTACCTAACTTAAACTTAACTACTTACTTACTTTTCTTTTTGTTTCGTCTCCTCCTTCTCCTCTCCTCTCTCTCTCTCTCTCTCTCTCTCTCTCTCTCTCTCTCCTTCCCTCCTACATACATGCAAGGATATAAAAGTAGGTAACTTCTTTTTAAGTATGATGACACCTCGTCTTCTAGGTACCTCTTTTTTAGTGGTGTCGCCTCGTCTTCTCTCGCTATCTCTCTCTCTCTCTCTCTTCATGAGACACTTATTCTATCCCATATTTCTCTTCCCTTCCCGCATATCTCTCTCCCATGTTTCTCCTTCCCACTTTTCTCTCCCCCTCTCAAAATTTTCTTCCCAACATTTCTTTCTTTCTCTCTCTCACATGCATGTTGTAACTCTATCTCCTTTCTCATGCACTTCACACCTCTTTATCTCTCTCTTTCTCAAGAAGGGTTGTAGAGATAATCATATTTAAATGGTGTCCATTGATAATGCATTCCTCTTTTTCTCTCTCTCTCAAAACTTTTCTATGCTTCACACACGACAAATGCAATTGTGTTATTTCTATCCAAGGTGATCATGCTTTTTTCTTCTGCACAAGTATGTTGATTTTCATTTTCTTTTGTTATTGTATATTGTTTGAATTTTTGTTTTTCCCCCTCTTCTTTTTTTTTTGTTAGTTTTTCATTTCCATGAACCTATAGATGAATGGAAGAAGCAAGAAAGGTGTATATAGCAGCCTTGACTACTTTGAGAGAGAACTCATATGAGTCTTCATTTGGCAACTCATTGGAGATTAGAGTTACACAAGTTTCTCTTCCCAAAAAAGCACCTTAAATCTCAAAATCATGATTGGGGTGTATCGTATTAAGAAAGCACCTAGATATATGCTTACTAAACCTTCTATCCTCTTATATGAGATAAAACAAAAATGGATATCTCTAAAAATAATTTGTGTTTGTGGCTTGGCAGGGGTCATATTCATTAATCTTGATAGTGTTCCTGTTGATTGTACATATATTATGTTTTTATCATCATCATCATCATCATTAAATATTATTATTTTTTCTTCTATTTCTTTTTTAAGTTAGGTACATGAAACTATGTGATTTACATAACTTCTTTAATTTAATCTTATTACCATATTTTTTACTATATTTTTATGGTATTAAATGATTTTAATTTAATTGGATGTTTTCAAACATTTTATTTCGATGTAGATTGACACGGACCGAGAGGTTGCTAGCTTTGTTCATTCAATAATTCACTTCACATATTTTTAGGGCAAGTTCTATATGATATTTTATCATTTTTAAGTTTTTAGTTTAGAATATTTTACTATTTGCACCTTAAATTTATTGCATTTTTTACTATTTTACTATGTATTATTATTTTTCATTAATTGGTTGTTTTCAAACATTCTATTTTAATGTAGTTGATGTGATTAAGAGTTTGCCCGCTTTGTTCATTCTGATAATTCATTTCATACATTTGTATGTCAAGCTCTATTTGATATTTTATCATTTTTATTACATGTATTTTACTATATGTATATAAGGTGACCCTATTTTTTATCATTTTTTTTTATATATGTCAAATTTTTGTTTCTTATTTTTTTAGTTTTACATTCCTTAATTTTTGATATTTCATTTTATATGTGTAAATGTTAATGTTTGTTAGATAACGTGGTCGTATGATAAAAATTAGAATTACTTATTCTTTTTTTTTTTTAGTATGATTCAATGGGGACTAAGTATTGTTCTTGCATTAAACATATTTTATAGATTATTTTTATTATTATTTATTCATACATTGTGGTTGCATTTTTTTTTAATAATAAATTATTTATTAAAATGGCAGACGATGACAATAATTCCATAACACATGGAATTCTCTTCTCTTTTATTTCAATTATTTAATTGAAATCTTTTATTATTTTTACATTATTTATAAGTTCTATGTTTGGATTACGTGAACATGCATGTTTTATGCCGAGCATGTGGAGTTATAATATATGCTTAGCTATGCAATCTTAAAAAATCTCTCTTTCTCTCATGCAATAAATTTCTCATGACTCCCATATCTTTCACTCTCTCTCTCACCCTCCCTCCCTATCTATATCTCTCATAACTCCAATCTTTTCTCTTTCTAAAAATCTCTTTCTCTTTCTCCCCGTATATTTAGATGATTAATATTTAATAGAATCTTATAGGTGAAGATAGGTACATTGACTCTCTTTTTATTATCAAAAAAAATATGCCTATTTTAAAATATCATTTTAAATATCAAAATATATTTCAATAATTCATACTTAATAACACGTGCAACGTACGTGCATACTTCTAGTTGGAACTATTGAAGGAAAAATAACCACTCAATTAGTTCGGAACCGACCACTAGTCGGTTTTGGTTTCGGCCAACTGGTCAGTTATTTAAATTTTTTTTTAAATATATATAATATGGCAAAGATTGGAAATTATTTTAGCCATTAATATTTATTTTTACATTTTTTCATCATGTTTATAAAATTTCATAAACCCCTGGGAGCAAATCGATTCTTTAAAATTCACTTTTCAATTAATTTTTCAACTTTAAGAAAACATTTGGACCGTATTATTTTTAGATGAACCACCTATTTGCATCAATCTTTAAGATGAATGCTTTATACCTCTGGACCGCATATTGTAAAAATACGGTCAAGCCCACATGAAACAATTTTCCTTCTTTAAAAATAATTTTTATATTTTATTAATTTTTTGGTATTTTTTCTATTGTTTTAACACTTTTTTTAGCGCTAGGGACTTACTTGGTTAGAACAGTTGAATCAACCAGTTTATCAATTAAGCCGGTTGAATGGCTCTTAAGCCCATATCCAGTTAACCGTTTCAATTTGATTTTTTTTTACACCGGCTAGAACAAAGGGGAGCAAGCACACAGATGTGCTTGAAACGCAATTTGTGCTTCTCACAGGCACCTTTAGTCCGGGCACAAGTTCGGGTTCACTAGCTGCTTACTATGTTTTTACAAGTTGCGTGGGGCGATGACCATGTGTATAATACATTATCTCGGTATACGACTGTTATTTTGAATTTTGTTGTGACTTTGACCTAACAATTTCATTGATGATTGCGACTGATGAGAAATTAAT
The DNA here is from genome assembly GCF_000471905.2 of Amborella trichopoda. The sequence goes on along the minus strand of NW_006499617.1, from coordinate 3,735,122 downwards.
GACTGTCAAATAGTTATAGTGAATTGGATTATGACTGCCCAAATGAAGCTAATGACTTTTAGAAAAAAATACTCCCTCTTAAAAGAGAACTCAATTTCACTCCCAAAACGACTTTTGCCATGCTCACCATTAAGAACCTAGTCCCTTTTAAGTGAAGGGCAGCTTTGGAGCCGGAAGATTTTCTTGTTCCCATGTATTGAATGCAAAACAAATATGTGATCTTTCATTTTCAGTGATCTTTCACTTTTAGAGGACAAATTTGCCTCAAAAACCTTATCTACACCGATTATTATCAATTTTCTCTCTTCAATTTATGTTCAAATAATCTAACAAAGAGAAATTCACAACCCTTGTTTCACTAACACCCATTGTTTCTAGCAAGGTTGATGCCTTTTATATAAAGAGCGTATATGCTATGCTCCCATTGGAGTATGGTGTACATCTACTCCTTGGTTAAAAGACCTACTTCTGATGGTTTTTTTAATCTAAATTTTCAAGGAGCCCCTAAATATCACTAGATTATTATTCTTAAAGGAAAAAATTGAATTTGAGTTTCTTGATACTTAGATATCACTCTCGAAAAATTGGATGATTTCTATTCAATCTTGAGACATTATATTTTTCAAGGGCATTGTAGGTGCAGTTAGGATTTTTTTTCCTTTTCTTGAGGTTAATTTAAGGCTTGCAGAGGTTACATACCCAAAATATATGGTCCTAAAACTAAACATAAATGGGGTTTTACTGAGGGAGTAAATAGATAGTATACTCCCTCAAGAGTATAATCTTATACAAATTTCCCTTTTATACGATCTTTGATTATCTTAACATAAATAAGATAATCAAATGGCTATTTTAAGTTCCCAAGATATAATTGATAGGCCATAAATATATGAAGGGAATTGTTTTGAACATGACTTCCAAATGGTTTTTTATATGTTGGAACGGCTAAAAGAATTTGGGGACACAAAAGATTGTTCCTAGTTATGTTTTTGGAATGGGTAAGTCTGTCTTCCCCCACTCAATTACTCAAAAAAAATAAAATAAAAATAATATATATATATATTTTTTTTTGGTTTTTTGAAAAAAAAAAAAAAAAATAATATATATATATATATATTTTGGGCGGCGAGACTTTTGTTAACGGTGGTCGCGACAGACTACCAAATCTTTTCCCTTCAAAATTGTGTGACCGACATCCGTGAGGTACTCTGAGGGCATTTGCCTCAATTTCTGGATAAAAAAGAGGGTATTCTCGTAATCTTATTCCCCCGGGTGTTCGAAGCGACGAGAAAGTCCGTGCTGCTCCAATTAATCGCCTCCACAATTTCCCTAACCTCGACCATCGCTGGATACTTCGCCGGGAACACGCCGGGAAAGGTTTCATTGTCAGGGAAACCTCCATAATCCTCGACGGAAAGTTGATATCTCGTTTAAAATCGCCAGAATCTTCGCCAGAAAACGCCATGGGAGTTTCAGACGCTCGGTTTCTTCAGGACCTGGTCCTTTACGCTGCGAGCGCTGCCCTAAGTTGCCTTGTTCTCGTTGCAGGTCTTCGACACCTCGACCCTAACAAGGCGGCTGGCAAGAAAGCTCTGGAACAAAAGAAGGAGATAGCTAAGAGGCTTGGTCGCCCATTAATTCAAACCAGTCCGTATGAGGTAATTTCTCCAAGCCATATTTGAGATTGCTTGTTTGTTTCTCTCTATTTCTCTCTCTAAATTAGCGACAGTAGGATTTTATTGGGCCATTTATGAGACTGATTCTTCATTTATCTTTGTAGGTTTGTGAATCCATGTCTCTAATTGTGTGGTAGTCGCGTTTCACTTGAAGGCATTTGTGAGCTCGCGTCATTTGTTGCTCTATCTAATTCAGTAATAGTGTAGCTTTTTATTATTCTTAATTAAGCTATTTCTGAGATTGATTCTGCAATTCTCCTCCCCTCAAATTCAGAGACACCGGACTCTTTCTTTGCCTTCTTTTGGAAACTTCGGTTATTTGGTGTTAATTTGGGAGCTGATACACTAATGATGGAGAGAAATAGATGGGGTTACCCATTCTTCATTTTCTTTTCCATTTATGTTGATGGTTAACGGTTTTCATGCTCTATGTAATCCTAGCTTTTAATCAACGCTTATGCAAATGTGCAAAAGTGAGATAATGTTGAGCTTTTGTATTAAATGGGATATTGGGTGGCATCTTTTTGACATCTATGGCAAGATTAGGGACAGTAGGGTTTATGATAGCATCTAGGATTAGGGTTTTGATCATCTGGAGCATTTAAGATCAGATAATTTGCTTTTTGATGTTTTCAGAGGCCGACGTGAGAAAACCAAAGGGTTTTTGAAGGGTTTTTGACGGTACTAATGGCTGTGATTTAATTATCCAGGATATTAAAGTTGTTCTACTTGGTCCTTGGGTACAAGCCATGCTTGTTGGGTGTTGGTTGATGTTGCATATGGCTGTATCTTATAAACTATTTTCAGTAATTTACTAGTGTCTGTGGATTGTAAACTCTTTGGTACTCTTTTTTTCCCCTTCAATTCAGTATAAACTGAGGAGAAGAGCTCAAAGTCTCGATGGAGGATTAGACTGGTGAGTGATATGTATAAACCTTAAAATGCTTCACTTGAATGATGGTGACATGTCTTGCTGATGTTGATTCAACTGAGTTTGATATAGAGCATAGAATTATCATGTATTTCTATTCTCAAAAGTGATAGTATATTTTTTTTTGATAACTGTTAACTGTTGTATTGATATGAAGAAAGAGATACAAGGTTATACCAGGAGAATCTAAGTGAGACTCCTGGTAAAAAAGATTTGGTCAAAGGACCGTAAACAAAATGGGGTTATAGAATTGTCTCCTTACATCGTATATGGCATATGTAAAAGAGACATACAAAAGGGAGAGAAAGACAAAGCAAAAATCTGGCAAAGGGGGAAAGCCAGTTGTGGGGGCCGAAGATTAGGAGAACCCAAGCAGAAAGCAACCAAGAAAGATGCACGAGGCTAAGCATCTTCATGGGCTGAGGCTCCATCCTTGGCTAGCAGATAGGCGAACCCGTTCAATGTCCTCGAGATATGAGTCCATGATACTGTCATCTCCCTGCATAGGTAGTTAATCTCATAAAAAATGAAGAAAAGATGCCAGGGTGGGGGCATAGTCCTAGAAGCCCAAGAGATAATGTTTTTTGCATCACCATCGTGATATTATATTTCGATGTTAGAAGGGTTTATGTTAAAATAGGTTTTCACTAATCCACTTATAAGAGAAATAAATTGAATATTCTATAGTTCTTGTTATGGTTGAGACAGTTCCATTTCTATAGTTCTAGGTGTGGCGGAGACCATCCAATTCTATTGTTCTTGTCATGGCTGAGACTATCCTTATGTGTATTCACTTAGAAGTGAAAGTAGTTTCTCGCTGCCATTTCCCTGCTGTTCTGTTATGATAAATTCTACTGCGTCTTAACTCTTAAGATTAGATTGATGTTGAAGCTCTATACTTTCAGTGGGGTGTTTAGGTCAGTGTGGGCAAGGTTCTGGTCTAGCCTTTGGGTTTGGGTTTTTGGGATTCTTTGGGTCAGTGTTTAAAAACACGGCTTGGGCCATGTAATCGGTCCCTTGCATGAGTTGAGTTACTTGGGTGACTTGGCCAAGTCACGCCCAAGCCAAGCCAAGGGCCAAAAGAGCCCCCCCAAAAAAGGGGAAAATGCCAAAAAGATCCCCAAAATTTTTAAAAAAATCTAAAAAGATTATACAAAAAAAAAGTATATAAACCATGAAAAATGGAAAAGTGGATGTTAATGGCTTGACAAATAATCGAAAAAATTCATAAAATTTGGAGAAGTAAAAAGTAGAAATTAGAAAAATAGGAAAAAAAAGGAAATTAGAGGTATACAGTTTATACACAATACTAATTATAAATAAATTATAACTGATTTACTATCAAATACATGAATTTAAATTGGGAAAATGAAATTTACCGTAAATTTTGAGGCTGATCTTCCATACTTCGTGCTCAGAGCAAATTGATGCCTTCAATCTTTAAATCTTCCTCATACCTCTCACATCAACCCCAACCTCCCGAAGCAAAAAAAAAAAAGAAAAAAAGAAAAACCAATTTTAGGTATTGCATCTTGATCTAGGAGACGTGAGCCTATGAAAACTCAGATGAATAGTAAATCCGAATTTTTAATCTTTCAAAATCCTTTTTTATTTTATTTTATTTAGTTAGAAAAGCCTAGGGTTGGATCAATTGATTCAAAGCTCTTCAATAGTTTTCCCAAAATGACCTAAAAAAGTTTAAAGTTTTTTATTCACCACCGCCCCCCCCCCCCCCCCCCCCAAAATAAAATTTTTTTATTCACCCCATAAACTTAAAGTTTTTTGGTTGACTTAGAAGGGTATTTTGATCCAAAATGACCTAAAAAATTCACCCAAGGGGGTCACTGCAAAAGAAATAGTAACAAGGTTTATGGTGTGAATAAAAAAGTGTTGCGGGATCATGCATAGGAAATTTGGGCAAGGGGGGTTTACCTTAGTTTCCCAACTCAAAGATTGATTTAATGTGCAGATCAAGCAAAAATCTAGCTAAGTCTCAAATTTGGGCAAAAATGGGGGACTCTAGGGCTTAGAACTGAAGAGAAAAATATTGAAAAGAGGGAGTGGATGCCGCCCCTTGCCCCCCGCCCCCTGCCCCCTTCCCCCGGCACCCCCACTTCCCAAAAAAAAAAAATAAATAAAAAAACCAATGATTTGTACTTAGAAGTGTGCAATACTTGGATGCAATGTTTTAGAAAATGCTAGGTGGCCAAGGGGGGTACAAGCTGCCCAGTATGGAGTAGAAAGAAAAATGTCTCTATAGTCTTAATAATATAAGTATACTTGTATAACACATATAGATTATAGACTAAATCTATATCAATGGGTGATGCTTAGCTTAGATCAATTTCTTGTAACTTTGAGAAACCTTTCGATCCTATGGAAATCACCAAAAACTAGTTTTTTTTGGGTTTTTCTTTCTAAAATATGCTCTATTGGGGTCTAGGTTTCAAATGAACCTAAAACCCATGATTTTGCCCCTTTTATATTTTAAAAAAAACAAAAAAATGCCTTCAATGAGGGGCATTTCTGCCCCTGGGCGGTGCGCAGGCTTGGGCGATAGGGGCCCGCCTAGGCGGGTTCCCTGGGCGCCCGGACAGCTCGCCTAATTTGGCTGCCTAGGCTTGGGCGATGCGCCCAGGCCTTCTGGACCCCCTAGGTACTGGGTGGTCCACTTTTTAAGTGCTTGGATGTGTACTCTACCCATTTGTACGACTAATGTACAAACTCAGGCGAGACTACAAGGTACCCAAGGGTACCCTGTTATGGCCTCAGCAGCTGAGTGACTTGCTCGAGGTTGAGTCAACTCAAGAGTCTTAGGACACTTATTGTGATTAATTGGTTTAGCTATCGAAGAGTGGCAAGTTGTGCAAATTGATTTGAAAGGAGGGGATGGAAGAAGGTGGTTTGTGATCCTAGCTTTAGGAGGGATATGAGGGAAGAAGATCTTATAGATTTGGTCAATTGATTGGGGATGCCATAGGATATATTCATCTTGAATAGAGTTTTAATGGGTTTGCATGGAGTCGTAGACCTTAGATTCCTAGCATGCTTTCTTTGTTAATTTAGTGTTACGTAGACACTTGGTTTTCTCTTAGAGACACTTGGTTTTCTCTTAGAGTCACTTAGGCAAGGTCAAAATAGGCAGACACTCCTTTGGCACTTCAATTGCATATGTTGACCATATATTATTTTCTAGTATGTGTTTGACACTTCCCATGGAAGTGTCGACTTCAATGATATGCCTTGTCTCTTTAATTATTGTATTAGAAAATATGAAGACAACTATCCCCATTGGAATTTGAACGCATGACCTCTTGAAAGAGTGTAATTCACTATACCAAGTGGACCTTCTAAGTTTAGTGATACTATGACGAAGATTAATGTGTTTTTTCGAATAGATTCACTCAACATGTATCTCTGAATGTGTGCGTGTGCGTGTGCATGCGTTCGTGCGTGGTTTCAACAAGACAAAATGAATAATTATTGATAAATAATGCCACCCCCCATTTCAACTTGAACCAAGGGTTTTTTGGATGAATGAAGGCCACTCTGCCAACTAGAGGTTGTGATGATGGTGAATTAAAAGTAAATATTTTATCTATATGTTATAATACAAAAAAAATGAAGCAATGTAGGAAAAAACGGTGTCATTCATGGGGTTCGAACCCGTGACTTTGTGTTTCTTTAAATTTATGAGGGCTCTACTGCCTAAGGCACTCGATTTTGACATTATGAATGTGGAAAATTCATTATATAGCATAAAACTTAGGGGGCAATGTATTGTACAGATTTTTCAGGACGTACTGGCTTTTTTTCCCTCATGCATTAGAAACTTTGACACTTACTCGAAGCCAACACAAGTTAATGACCCAGAAAATGTGGAGCCCAACTGTTGAGAGTGGTAACTATTGGATGTTGATTGCTAAGGACAAATTCCTTATGGGAGACAACTTGAAGCATTGGGTCCTTAAACTTCCATGTGATATTTGAGAAGTTGGAGTACATGGGTAACATCTTTTCGTTCATTGCAATTTTGTGTGATGATATGGGGTTTCTCATTTGTGATTTTGGCATCGCATGGGTGATTTGTTGGACCACAATCGGTTTCCACAATTGGGTTGCTGAGCTCGTGGATGGTGGCCCTTTTCCGGATGATAGCAGATACCTTGATCTAATAGCATTACTTGGGGGTGAAATGTAAGACTGGAATAACTGAATAGTAGAATCTCCAGAGGTTAGAAGCTGTGAGGGCATTAATTGTAGAACACACTAAGCCTAATATGTTGGGCTTTTGCCAAGGAGGAGTAGGGGAATAAGGACAAGAATCTTTGAAAGAGCAAGGGAACATTATGAGTGGTGGTTCATGCTTCTAGATGATCAAAGAGATTCTTCTTACAATGTCCTCAAGCCTAACATTGATTTTTTTATTGTTTCTCTTTAACTTTGTTTTATTTTTGTGCATCCTTTGTGCGGCTTGAGTTGGATTGGCTATTTCCAGGTATGTTACATTTTAGCATGCTTGTGTGGAGGTTATTGGTTGACACTTTTGCTCGAGATGGGATATAAATGAGAAGCTTGAATGTATTGAAGTTCCTAATTTTGCAATGGATTAGCTGATTGTGCTTTATGAAATACGGGCACCTTGGTGCAGTCAATAAATATAAAAAATTTCTAAAAAATCTCAAAAAATGTGTTAATACATGAAAAAGAAAATGTGGAGGTGATTTATGTGATGGTTGTTAATTTATTCAATATCGGTTGTTAGAGATTATGTATCCACTATACCCTGATAGATTGTAGAAGACATTAGAAAGTAGCAACTAGAAACTAACTTTATAGAGGACAATAGAACTTAGAAGACATCGTATTACCGTTATTCATAAACATTCAAAAACCATAATCACAAAAACGCAACTACAAACTTTAAAGTTGCAAACTAAAAGTCTATGAAGAGTTTAAGAATCGAGTCAAGACAACTCATCATCGGTTCTCAAGTCTCAAGTCTCAATCTTAAATCTTAATAAGACAAGTTATCTAGAGAGTCTCCATGTGCATCTCTAGCATCTGAGTGCTAAGAATCATCATCATCATCTATATCATCCTCAGCGGCCTCCACATATTCTTCTTCTTCCTCGACCTCCTCCTCCTCCTAGACCTCTGGAATTGCTATGTGACTAGACCCAACTTTTCTCTCTTGTGATCTAGTGTTAGGTGCCGTACTTCTTCATTAACCCCTGTGGCTTGCTTGACATCATACAAGTAAGATTCTCAACCCCTCAAATACACACTCTGCTCTTGGATCCATGGTCCACTCACTTGTGCCCTTACCATTAGGTTCATACAATCAAATTGGGTTGTGATCCATGCGCTTTTGATACCTCTACCTAGGCCACTCTTTATATCGCACATAAACCAAATAATTGAACTTCTATTGCTCTACTTTTTTTTTTGGGTATGGTGCTATGGTTCAAAACAAGGAAACAAGCAAAAGTAACATGTTATTTTCTTGTTTCTATGTTTTACTCTTCTCAGATTTTAGAAAATTGAAAATTGAAATCCAAGAAATAAGGATTAAGGACTTACATGCTCAATTGCACTCCGATTGCATTCGCAACCAGGTGAACTGCATGTGAAACTCAACACTCGAATGGTGAGGCTTTGTAGATTTGGTGCCTCACTATTCTGGGGGATAGATTTGGTGTCTCACTATTCGGGGCATTCGCAACTCGAAAATCCTGGGGGATAGATGAAGACGTGGTGAGAAATGAGTCAAAGAATGAAAACTGAACAGAAGGTTCAATTTGGCACGGTTTCATCGGGAAGAAGCAATTCCAACATATTTCATTGCCACCTCCGAAGCCTTTCCGATTCCATATGATGCCCACCGTGCAGTTGCATAACAATTTATCTATTTAGATAAATATTTAATTATGAGTGCGGTTTGTATAAAGCCTAGGCTCTAAACAATCAAATTAGAGCCTACCTTCAAATGGTGTCCAGAAATGTGGTTTCCATATTGGAAATCTTTGTGATAGGCTTAAAATATATTTTCATCTTTATTTATAAAGTTTAAAGCTTCAAAAATAGTGTAGATTGACAGATCTTTGAAAACATGAAAATCTTGAAAATTGATGGTAAAAAAATGCGTTACAAAATGCACTATTTCCAAAACTTGAAATCCATTTTTTTCTAATGTCCATGCTTCTGGATGCCAAGATGATCAATTTAAGGATATTTGGGCATCAAAACAACCTCCTCTAGTGAAATTTTTGAGGTAGGCTCTAATTAGATTGTTTAGAGCCTCGACTCTATTTAAACTTTTCCCTTTAATTATTCATATAAATGGGAACTATACAAGTGAAGAACTGTAAAGCAAACAAAATAGAAAGGCACTTTTCACTTTTCGTCTTTTTCTGGTTTCTGTAGTGTCCTTATTTCGAGTAGCAATTTCTCTTCCAGAGTTTCGTAATGCTAACTTGAACTTGATCAATTGATGGTTTTGGATCTCATATTGGATATCTCGGCCAGGTTCCAACCTCTCAAGCACATCTAAGAACCCACAATTTATTATACGATCAGACTCAATGGCTGGGTGGTGCTTCCAGTAAAGAGATGGATGAAAGTAACCGGCTGAATGGAGGTGCCTGTGAAGCGGGTTATTCATCTCCTATCAATAATTTCAAGTATAGCCTTGCATTTCTTTTCATCATCCTCTAGATTATTTTTTAACTCATCTCTTGCCCTAGTCATTGCCTCATGTATGTAGCCCATGACAGGCTTCGCTTCACCTTCAACCAACGCAGTCCGCACGGTGTGGAAGAGCTCAGCTTTGCTGAGCTTTTCGGTTTGTTCCTGCTATCTATTCTATCTATATAGTGTGGTTGGCCTTCTTACCAGTCTGCCTCCTCCTTTTCTCCCATTTCGATGCTTTGACCACTTTTACTCCACTACTCTGAAGCAAACATGGTCCTCAAAGCATTTCTTTGCTTGCATAAGCTTCGAAGAGTGAGAAATGATGTGAAAAATCTAGTGACTTCCGGTCTCACTATATTTCTCTTCATTGTAAAACTCCTCATCATGCAATGGACTATGGTGTGATTATAAATAAATCCAATAACAAACAGCTTTTAAAATCATCCCACTAAATATAAATGTTGTGCTCATTTCCTTAAGCATGATATTAACACAATGAGCTGCACAAGGAGTCCAAAACATATGCCTCATCTTCAAAGTCAAAAGAGACCCAACTGTAGCGTAATTGGCACCATTGACAGTGACAATTTGTACCATATGTTGTTATCCAACAAATTCTACAACCTGATCTATCAAGTCACATAAGTACGTCGCATCATGTGACTTGTTTGATGCATCAATAGACTTAACAAAAAAAGTACCCGTTGGGCAATTAACTAAAAAATTAGTAAATGCCCTTGACTTCCCATCAGACCATCCATCACACATAATAGTTTGCCCTATACTTCTCCCACCCTTCTCTTTGAGAAATCCAAATTTGATGAACATCAGCCATAACATCCTTTAAAAGGGGCTCCCTAATCTCATGTAATGTAGGAGGATTAAGTCCTAAGCCAAATTGCCGAATTGCTTGGACCATGCATGCAAAACTATCAAGGGTTATGGTATTAAAAGGAATGCCAGCCATATCAAACCACTTTGCAATGTATTGACATACCTTCTTTCTCTCTTCTTTCTTGTATCGATTTTCAATTGTGGATTGTTTTATTTTTTTTATCCTCAACCACAATTTTGAGGTCAGGGGTGCAAAATGTATCCATTGTTCCCTTAGAGTGAGGGTTTTTTTTTTTTCCCCAACATTACCATGAATATTTGTAACCTTCTCCCTTGGAGTACCTTTTTTCCTCATACCAATTTCTGATATATCCTCATCCTCGTCATCATCATCAAATAATTGGATTTCATCCATTAATTATTTTCATTTTATTTTCTTATGTTCTTTTTGTTTTGCAAGCTGTCCATGTATTCTCTAATCTCCTTTTTAATTTCTTCGGTCGCTTGTGGGTATGTTCTATCATTCCCAAAAATACCGGCTAAGTGTTATTTTTGTCGAAAAATACCCCACATATAAGTATTTTCACAAAGAGTACAAATAACACAATTTTAGTGTTTTGGACTTTTGAGTTTTGCTTATATCCAAGCTTGATCCTTGTTACTAGAAGATTGTGAAGAACACATTGCCCCAAAAAAAAATTATTATTGTAAACTTATCGATTAATTGAAGAAAATATCGATATCTTTTCGGCCCTTGAAACCCCTCGATCTGTTGTCAAATCTCTGCTCATCATTGTCAAAGCCTTTTCCCCAACTAATTGTGGTCGGTTGTCAAATCTTCGCTCAAACTTCCTCAAATCAACACCCAAACTAATCCCAATCAACAAGCAAAGATCCACCAAGATGACATTGAAAGATTTTGGACCAAAAACATTTCCGCCACTTTTTTTGATCAATTAGATGAAAAGAGAAGGCACGAACGTGGCTGGTTTTGCTGTTTTGGGGGGTTTAATACCCCCCAAACCCTTTCCTCCCCTTTTGCGGACAAATGACCAAAATACCCCTTTTCAAGGAGTTCATTTTGTCTTGCAGTGGGGTGCATTTCCGATGTCATGCGTTATGTGGCCGCATATGCAGTGGGATGTTGCAGATATGCAGGCACATCCCATCAAAGCGTGTATGCACTGTTTTGTGATGCGGTTGCTAACGCATCTTGCATGATGCGATTGCTTATGTGGTGATGCGGCAGCATTTTAATAGGTGTGGGGTATAGGTGCCAATGTTTTAAAATGCAGGATGCGGCCAAAATCGGTTGGGGGAGGGGGGGGGGGGGGGGGGGCGATGCATCTCGATGCGGTCCGGATGTGGGTGCATCACCGCAATGTGGTCAATAAATATAAAAAAATTCTAAAAAAATCTAAAAAATAGGTTAATGCATAGAAAAATATGGAGTTGATATATGTGATAATAGGTATTTAGGCTATTCATTAACTCCAAAGTTTCAGTTGTCGGAGATTCTGTATCCACTATCCCCCGATAGAAACTAGAAACTTGAAACTAGCTTCATAAAACATTCAACAATCATCTACCATAAGCACAAATCTGCAACCACAAACTTTAAAGTTACAAAACACTACAAACTAAAAGTCCATGAAGATTAAAGAGTTTAAAAGTCAAGCTCAAGAAGACTCAATACAATCATCATCATTTCTCAAGTCTTGTAAGTGAGATTCTAAATTTCAATTATCATCATGAAAATTCTAAATTTACAATCATCATCATTTCCACCCAAAATTCTAAATTTACAATCATCATCATTTCCACCCAATTTTTTTTTTTTTATTCAATCGATTCAATAAAAGCCACAGATGTGGCTGAAAAATGATGTTTGCAGGGTTTAATACCCCCCATTTTTGAAGGTCAAAATGACCTTATTACCCTGCCCAAGGGGTTCAGTTTCTAAAAAATTGGTGGAGAAGATTTGAGTTGCTACACAGAGAGAGAGAGAGAGAGAGAGAGAGAGAGAAGAGAGAGAGATGCCTTGTAAGACCTACCAAAAATTTTCTGAACTGCCCTATTTTAATTTCTCACATTCTAGGTCGCCTACACCATGCCCCTCTCCTAACAAGGTGTATTTCTTATTTAACGCACGTGTGATAGCCTTGTCTGAGGCTTAGTATATGTGCAATAGATTATTATTGCTATTAATGCTGTTGCTGTTGTTGTCTTTTTTATTTTTGTTGTTGTTGGGGGGTGGGGGGGAGGATAGCTAGTGGGTTGAGTAAGTGGAAAGGCGGTTAGGTACTCAAATGGTATTTAGTGGTACTAACCACGCTTTCTAGTTGTAAACTTAAAATCTTCTAGTAGTGCTAGAAACATCTTTTGTGCATGTGTTTGGAGATGTTTCTGAAGAGTTCATACTGGTACATGGCATTAGTACTGGTATAATGCGATGAAAATAGCTTCTAGGTATTTATAGTAATTTCTATTAGTTCTTTCAGTAACAAAATTTCAGGATATTATTGAAAGTAAATGAGATGCTTTTCTTCTGCAGTGAAATGTTCATAACGAGGATATCTCAGAGTTGATGTGGCTGTATTTTGTAGTCCTAGTGTGGCTTGAAATATTTGCACTATGCATAACTACTAATCTTAATTGCCTTCGAAGGCCTTATTTTTTGCTTCTATTCTTTTTAAAGTATGAGAAATGAGAAAAAAAACCTTAATTGCAAGTTTTGGACTGCTGCCCTAGGAGTATTCATGTTACAACAGTTCTTTTCTTTCTTTGGATAACTCTGTTTTTGCACATGCAGTGTTTCTTATTCTAGCGGGTTTCAAAATGGGACAGGGACATTTAACTGTTTTAAGTAGTAGAAGTAATACATATATTTTGAGAAGGCTACCCAATGTTCGGGGGTTATATAAAGAAAAAAACAAATGGGAATTTGCATTATCCCTTACAAAGAAATTCTAGTCTATCACATCCCAAAAAATGGCAGCCAGTGGAGTGGCTGCTGTACAAAATCTAGTATAAAGGCAAGAGAGATTGAAGGGGCTACTAAGAAGGAAAAAAGTAAAAGGGAAATCGAGTATGTAGAACGGTGCGAGAGAGAAAGGAGAGGTGAAGGAGAGAGGGAGAATAGAAGTAGGAGAGAAATGGAAGGGGGTAGAGAGAGTCTGACAGGGATGTACATGTTGCAAAAGCGTTCCACACAAACATGTTAAAAGAATTGTAAAAATCCCATTTAATGATCCATATAAATGCTGCTTGCTGTCTTTGCAGTTTCGATTTTTCTTGTGAAGCACAGATGTACATTTGAAATTAATTATGAATATGTCTTTTGAATTTATCAGATAGTCAAATACTCATCATAATCATTATCATCCAAGGCTTATCCCTATTATTTGGGGTTGGCTGCATGAATCATGTTCCTCCATTCTTCTCTATCAAGGGCTAATCCTTTAGTAAGGCCAAAAGTCATCATATCTTTTCTCACTACTTCTATCCATGTCCTTTTGGGCTTTCCCCTTGTCTTTTTAAAGCCTTCCACTTGAACCAAATTGCACCCCCTAACCGGTGGTATATTAGGTGTACGTTGTGCATGGCCAGTTACCTAAGTTACTTTCTCCCATCTTATCGCCTACTAAAGCCACACCTAAGTTCCCTCCTATGCATTCATTCCGAATTCTATTTGTTCTTGTCTTGCCACTCATCCATCTCAACGTCCTCATCTCAGCTACGCTCATCCTATGGATATGTTGTTTTGACCGTCTAACATTCCATCCCATAGAGCATGTTTGGTCTTACAATCGTCCCATAGAGCTTCTCCTTTTAAATGGTATGTGGCAATCACATAAAACTCTGGATGCACATCTCCACTTTTGCTCACGCAGCTCTAATTCTATGCACGACATCTTCCTCCATCTCCCAATTCTCCTGGATTATTAACCCTAGATGTTAGAAACAATCTCTTTTAGATATTTTTTGACCATCAATCTTAACTACGTCGTCTCTACTCTTATTACTAAACTTGCATTCCATATATTTTGTCTTAGTCTGGCTAATTTTAAAACTTGTAGATTCTAGAGCATCCCTCCAACATTCTAACTTTGCGCTGACCTTGCCTCTAGTCTCATCAATCAAAACTATGTTATCCGCGAACTACTTATACCACGGTACCTCATGTTGTAGGTGCCTGGTTAACTCGTCCATACTGTCCAATATTCCCTCAAAAAAATAAAAAAAATCGATTAGACAATTCAAATCTTTTTTAAGTGAATGTTCCCGTGGTGCTCGTGCTTAATTCTGGGGTTGTCTTTTTCAATAATTTCTGGTCAATGTCCAATACCTATTTTATATGGTTCTATTGTTTGGATATTGAGGTTTATTTTGACCTTTCATATGTTGTGTAATCCGTATATTGTGAAATTGGTTAGTTCACAAACTTTGTCGGGTTAGAATATCCTTTAGTGGTTTCTATGTTTGCGTTGTGTGCGCAAGGTCTCCTATTGTTAGAGTTCCTTGTAATTCTTCATGTGAGATATCTCTGGTACTTTTTGGTAATACTCGTGGTTCATTAAAACCCATCGGTGGCCCCTAGACTACCTTGGCCTTTGATGGACCCAAGGGTATAAATGGTCCTCACATCATGACTCACTGAGGGTATGACCCTTATTAGAGTAGAATGGTGGGCAAGGATTTGTGTAGCCGACCCCAATTAGTTGGAAAAAATGCTTTGACGATGATGGTGATAACATCATGGGCATTTTGTTCTTTTAGGGGTGGAAAGGGGTTGGGGGAACTACCAACAATCCATTTAAATTTTAGTGCACTTTTTGGGTGTAAAACATCAAATCTAAAGTCCAATACAATACAATTTTTTTTGGAATTGAGGTAGAAGTAATTCGAGACCAAATGTTCCAGTTTCAGAACTTTAGGGGAGAGTAAACCAGTGGGTTTGAGATGTGCAGAGGCACTATCTTGCATTCCCAAACATCAGGAGTTTGGGATTACGCAGAAATACAAGGTCACTTGCAACCTTTAAGCTTAACTAGCATAGCTCTCATAACAATACCATCAACGTCCCATCTTAGCACTAATGTAGCATAAATGTGTGACATATGAATGTACAAATAATATTACTACATAAATTATCAAGAAATAGATGAAAATATTTTGTTTTCATTCATTTTATTGTCATTTTTTCTGGCTGCTTTGAACTCACTGCCTGTTCCCGCTTGGTTATCCTTGACCACTGACCTTTTTAGTACATGGAATGTGTGTAGATATTTATGGTAGGCATTTCTATATGAATTTTGTGATAATGTGGTACTTCTCTACTTATTAAACCATTTTCCTTGTGTTTCCTAAATGCTGCATAAAGATCGACCTAGTGATTCTACACTTGTTTCTGATACCATTTCTTCGATAATCTTACAGGATGTGATAGCCTGTGATGTTATCAATCCCGATCACATTGATGTAGAGTTTGACTCGATTGGAGGTCTCGAGCATATTAAGCAAGCGCTATATGAACTAGTGATTCTTCCCCTACGGAGGCCTGAACTGTTTGCCTGTGGAAAGCTTCTTAGTCCACAGAAGGGAGTCCTGTTATATGGGCCCCCTGGGACTGGAAAAACAATGCTTGCAAAAGCCATAGCAAAAGAGTCCGGGGCTGTTTTTATAAATGTGAGGATATCAAATTTGATGAGCAAATGGTTTGGTGATGCCCAAAAACTTGGTAAGTCCGTTACATTATTTAAATGCTTGTAAGTGGCTTTCTTTTTGGTATATCAGTTACAATAACAGTTTCTTTTGTTTAGATTGGAAAACCGTAACTATAGTTTGGGGATTTGAGAGTCTTTGAGGTTTTTTATGTTATGCTGGGAACATGGCACTCAAATGCATTTAATCTATAGGATACGTTGTGATCTAAATCAGGGATGTTACTTGTGGGAGATCTGTGATGCATGTATTGAGTCAAACCTTTGGACAAGAGAAAAATTAGCCACCCATACCAGAAAGAGTACTCATTAACCTCATATATGTGTGTGTGTGTGTTCTCTTGAACTCACCCTTTTTTTTGTGTGTGTGTGTCTGTGTCTGTGTGGATGGAGGTACTCATTCTTACTCAATTAAAAAAATATATATATCTTTTACAAATTAACTCTCTTAAATTAATTTGTAATTAACTCTTGTATTTGGGCAAAAATGTACGACTTTATGATGTCATGAAAATGTACAGGAATGTCAGCAAATAGTATGAGTGTGGATTTCTACAAAACTTTTAGCAAATTTCCTCCTTAGGAGGCAGTTCTATGAATGAATAGTTTGGTTATGTAGGCCCCTTATTTGGTGAGGAGTCAAACTGGGAGTTAGATTCTCTCCATGAGTGCTATAAAGTGACTTGTAAGGAGTTGCATCCATCGAAGCTTTGGTTGGAAATGTAGTCGAGTCTCTAGGTGCAGGTGGCTGCCAAGGTTTCAAAAAACGGTCTGCCGGGCTCCTAGGCGGCCTGAACAAATAAACCGCACGCCTCGACCTAGGCGGCCTTACACAGGCGGTTGTACCTGGGCTGGTGCCCAACGCTTAGTTTTGGGCGGACGCCCAGGCCAGTAAGGCGTCTCCTCTCTTCTTTTGTAGTAACTTTATTGCACCATCTTGGTTTGGGCATTAGACATTTGGACTATTTTTATTTTGTTATGTGGTTTATACTTTTTTTGCCTTTTTGGACTAATTTGTTGTGTGGTTTATTGGTTTTTTATATTTTGGAAGTCAGTTTGTTGAAGACTTTGAGAGTTGGAGACTTGGATGTTATTATGGTTTATTTTATGGATATGGAATATGGAGAATATTAGAGTTGGAGACCATACAATGGCCTAGTAGACTTTTAAATGTTTTGTATGGATTGAAATTTTGAATAAGTTTATTCTCAACCTGAGATATGTGATATGTTTGTTTATAAAAATGTATGTTGTGAATTTGCGATATTTTCAAATGGAATAAATTACAAAATTTGACACAAATATATGCATATATGAGCATTTGGATAGAAAAGATATTAAAAAATGCCAAGAATTTGCACCACAGAGCACCCGAGGTTTTGGGCGCCCGCTTAGGCGCTGGGTGCCAGGCAGGCTGCTTAGGGGCTGCCTAGCATTTTTGAAACCTTGGTGGCTTCCCTGTTAGCCTAATTCATATCAATATGGGAATTTCCTTTGGTATGGATTGAGAATGGAAAAAGAGATGTAGGTCAAGGTCTAGATCTATTCAGTTTATCATCTGTATAGAGAAGAGAATAAGAGAAGGGTAGAGAGAGAATAGGAATAGAAGAGAAGATATGAGAGCCATTGTGTTAGACTAATCAACTTATATATTTTCGACATGGTACAAATTATACCCCTATTTAAATAATGGACCTGAATGATGACCCTATTAAATAATGTATTTCATTTATGCCACTAGCTAGATATCACACTTTGAACACTCCCCCTCATGCTGGAGCATAGATATCAATCATTCATAGCTTGATAGTAATATCTTGCAACTGCTTTTGTGAATACATCTACCAGTTGATATCTTTATTTCACTCGAGTAACACAATTTATTTTACATAAGTAACACAATTTTTTTTTTTGAGTTCTTGTAATAAATATAATTCTAGTTGGAAATAACAATCGACTTCAATAAGCTTTGTTCTATCATGAGTACAAGAGTTTCAGAAATGTGAATGGTTGCTTCATTATCACAATGAAGAGTCAGTGCCTTGGTGGTTGAACATCAACTCCTAGATCAGCCAATGTAGTTCTAATCCACATAATTTCACAAGTACCATGAGCCAAGAAGTGGCATCGTTTGTCTCTAAGTGCTTGACATCTCAGCAAGTAAAAGCTGAACATTAGAAACTCGTCAGACTGTTGCAACCCTTGCTCGTGCCAGAGTGAAAATGGGAACACATCGCTATGGACTTTGTCTCTGGCTTGCCTAGAATAGGTACTAGGCATGATCGTATTTGGGTCATTGTGGGCCGACTGACTAAAGGTACTCACTTCTTACTGGTCCGCACAACTTATACTTTGAATAGATTGGCCCAGTTTGGCACCCAGCCTAATTCTCATTGGTGTAGATTGCAACATGCATATGACCATGATCGGTAAATAATTATCCTCACCCCAGAAACGAATTGAGATACTTTGGATGCGAGTGAGGTTTTCATTGTTGTTACATGAACTACGCTAACCACATAAGATCTGTTTGGTCGTCGTCTAATTATAAGGTATAAGCTTGCCCACAAACATTTTATATTGACTAGGGTCCTTTCGTAACTGGCCCATCTGTGCATGAAGTCGATGATTTGCTTATGTTGGAGTATGCATTGGTCTAGCTCCTAGCATTCAAGTTTGTTGTAGTAGTCCCAACGCATACTTCATTTGTGAGATAGCTATTTTCTTTGTTGATTTTGCTACTTCAATGCCCAACAAATATCTGAGTGGACCCATGCCTTTTAGGTCGAACAATTTACTTAGGTAGCACTTTGAGATCTTCTATTTCTTTAGCTATCCCCTATCGCTACCATGTGATCAACATACAATGTGTGTTGTAATCTTGCATGGTTTTCCTCATAGACAATGTATGATCCAATGTTTTAAAAAACGGTTCTCCTGGTGCCTAGGTGGCTTGGGCCAAAAATCTGCCCGCCTAGACCCATGTGGCCCTACATGGGCTGATGTACCTGGGCAGGGTGGCGCCCAGGCAGGAGCCCAGGGCGGATGTACCTAGGCGGGCGCCCAAGGACGTAAGGCGTTTCTCGTTTTTTTAAAACTATGGGGCGCCTGAGGTTCTGGGCGCCCGCCTAGGCGTTGGGAGTTGGGCGCCAGACAGGCCGCCTAGCGTTTTTTGAAACCTTGGTATGATCAGGTTGACTCCTTTTAAACTGAATCTTCAACAAGGCTTCAACAAATTTTTCAATCCATGCTTTGAGCGATGTTTTAGTCAATATATTGCCTTTTTTTAA
Source organism: Amborella trichopoda (assembly GCF_000471905.2). The sequence goes on along the minus strand of NW_006499617.1, from coordinate 3,715,975 downwards.
TTTGCACATCTTTCCTGTCTCTCCCTAAATATGAAAACCTGGAGGGATGGTCATATAGACTTCTTAATGAAGATCCCCATTTAAGAATACATTTTTTTATGTCTAGCAAATGTAGAGAGCAAGATTTTTTAGCAATTAAGGGGAGAATAATGCCGACCACATTTAGCTTGGCTAGAGGTATCTTTTGTAGTATATGCCATGAATCTATATAAAAACTTTGGCAACCAATCTCTCTTTGTACCTTTTGATAGGGCCATCTGCTTTGTATTTCAATGTCAGCTTCCATTGTACCACATTTTTTTCCTCAACGAAGTTTGTTGGGTTCCCAAGTGTATACATTCATACGTACATACATATGTCTACATATGTATATGTATATTAGAGCCTGCATGTTCTCACACATCACAACCTTTGAATGAGGTTGTAATATTGTCTATGTGGTATGGGATGGAATGCGGACATTAAACAAGGATGATAAGAAAGCTTGATAAGACAGTGACATTGAAATATATGAAACAAAGTTGCTACAAGAGTGTTCAGGACGATTATCTCTGTGTTAGGAAATAGGATGGTCAAAGGTCGAAATAGGTGTTACGGTGGGAATTTTCTGGAGAACGGATAGGATAGGAAGAATCACTAGAGTCAAGGTTAGTACCTGGTTTTTGAATTGGCATTTGGGAACTGGTCGTTTTGGACATTAGGTTCTATTAAATTCCTTCTCCAAACATACATCTTCAAATCCTTCTACCAGGATACATTCGAGGCATTCCCATCTTCAATTTGGAAATTTCATAAATGAATGGTTAGTCAAGGGTGCTGAAATTGCTCTCTTCATGTCCTATTTCCTATTATTCTCCCCTTGAAGAGAGGATTAGCAGCAAGTTTGTCTCTCTTAGGACAGAAACGTGAACAAAACATGCACAACCAAAATTTGAGGTATGGGAAACATTGGAGTGTCTTGGAAAGGAGTCTGGATATGATAATTGCTCACATGAACCCTTGATGGCATACTGTTTATGAAGAAGGCAGTAGTAAGGATAGCTTTAGACCATACAATTTTTGGAACTTTCATCCCCTAGCAAGAGGGATCGTGTAGCTTGCAATGAATGTCGATTTTTCATCTTAGCAATTCTGCTAAGGGGTAGTAGGAACTTGTTGTTTGGCACTCGATCTCTTTATCCGTCCGATGATCTCTAAGATGATGAGAACAATATTCACTTTAATTTTTATAAGAAACCACTTTAATATTCCCACTTGATAGACAAATTTTAGATGGGGCTGTTTCCGCCCATGAAGCTATTCACTCTAGGTATTTCTCTGGGACCCAGGGTTAGTCATCAAATTAGACCGGGAAAAAGGATTATGATAGAGTAAATTGGGTTTTTTTACATGAGCTTCAGTCTCTCATGGGTCTTGGATCAGAGCTTACATTTCTAATCATTATCTCTCTATCGTCATCAACGGCTCCCCTATAGGTGTTTTTCCTACTTCCAAAGGTCTCAGACAGGGGGACCCTTTATCTCTTTTCCTTTTCTCTATCTATGGTGAGTTCTTCCCTAAATCTGTCGCTAGACTTTCGATAAGAGTTTGTTGCGAGGTCTCAAAACATCCATTTCTGGCCCGACAATGTCTCATCTTCTTTACACAGACAACACTTCGACTTTCTGCGATGCTGATCCATCTCAACTTGATAACCTTTGGTTTTTCTTGAGATGTTTTGAACTCACTTCTGGGATGTGTCAATTTATCTAAAACTAAATAGTTCAGGATAAAGCTCGGATGATGGTGATGATGATGATGACACTTAGATGAACTTTTAAATCTTTTCCTTGTTTTTGATCTTGGCTTGTCTATGAGAATCTTGGCTTGTCTGTGAGAATATATGTCTTAAAAATTTTCTGTTGCCCAATGCAAAGTTAATTGTAGTTCTAGGTTTCAAAGTGGTGGGAGAGTGCAATTAAGCATTTATTTGGTTTCTATTTCTTTGGCTTGGCATAATTTAGTTTGATGTCTTGGATATGACAGAATGATGCACTAGTTCTTATTTTTTGTTTTTTTCCTTAACATTTACAGTGGCTGCTGTATTCAGTTTGGCTCATAAGCTCCAGCCAGCTATTATTTTTATTGATGAGGTTGACAGTTTTCTGGGACAGCGGCGCACTACAGACCATGAAGCAATGACTAACATGAAAACAGAGTTTATGGCTTTGTGGGATGGCTTTACTACGGATCGTAAGTATTATGACCACATGTTTTTTCCCATTCTTGATCATCAAAAATTCTCTGACAATGTTGACGCTCTTAAAACCATTTTTCGTGTAATCGTTTGTCTTCTTCTTGTTTTTTAGGGCACTACAGATTCTTGCTAGTGTTATTCTGACTAGCAGTTTAGTTTATGAAATGTGTTATTTCTCATTATTTGCTCACGTTTGTCCTTGGAATATGTGTGTGTTTGTGTTATGCTACAAAATTTCAGTGTATGAGCACTCTACTGTAGGAACGCGATTGTACTAAGTTTGTGGTGTCCACACACAAATTTCAGAAAAATGTACTTTTGTACTGTAATTCTTGAACATTGGAAGCATCGGATTTGAAAGGAATGCTCGCCTCATAAAAGCATGAGCAACAAAAAAAGGCAGCTCTATCTCTCTCTTCCGTCTTCATTCTATTTTCGATAGTGATTTGCTTCTTTGTTTTCTCTCCTGCAACCTCAGGGTCAGGCCAGGGCATAAAACTATCCATATGGCCTCTAACTTGGAGCTTCTTACTCCCAAAACCATAAGCAATTATAATTCCTTTTCCCTTCTCCCTAATAATGGATTGTTCTACCTCTTGACATCTCTCCCCATCCTTATCACTATCATCATCATCATCATAATTGATCCGATGACCTAATCTCTTTTATGGAGGCAACTTTTTCATCTTTTTGCATTTTTACCATGCTAAAAAAATTGGTTATTTTCTTTTTAACAACATCAGGGGACTTTTTACATGCGACAACATCCCCCCTGATACCGAAAGATGTTTCTTGAACTGGTTTATGCCCCCTTTTGTATCCTTCTCACAAAACTTGCATCTTATGAATCTGGGTTGTAGCCATGTTTTCAATTGGGATCACCACTCCTATTAGATCCCGAAGACATCTCAAAATAATACAACTTATACAAGCAATAAAAAAAATCGTAATAAAAAAAATCACTTACTTTGATTGCCCAATCTTCAAACTTCCACTTCAAAGATGCTTCTAAAGATTCAAAATCTTCTAAAAAACCCTCCAATAGATTTGTAAAACATCACAACTCAAATCTAATATCAATGGGTGTGTTTTGGTAAATTTTTTATTACTTTGAGAAAAATCCTTTGATCTTAAAGAAATCACCAAAAACTAGTTTTTTGGTGGTTTTCTCTCTCTAAAATGGGCTCTAATGAGTTTTAGGTTTCAAATGAATCTAAAACCCACATTTTTGGCCCCTTAGTATAAAAAAAATGACACAAAATGCCTCTACCGAGTGGCTTTTACGCCTTTGGTCACCCAGGTCTGGGCGTTAGGCGGGGTGCCTAGTGTTTTCCGCCTTTTTTTTGGCGCCTAGGCGGGTCCGTACCGCCTAGGCGGCCACCCAAGTATTGACCGCCCAGATTGGCCGCCTAGGCCTGGGCGATGCGCCCAGGCCTTTCGGACCGCCTAGGCGGTGGACCGCATTTTTACAATATGTGGTACGGAGGTATAAAGCATCCAGCTTAAAGATGGATGCAAATAGATGGTTCTTCTAAAAACAATTGTAACTAACGGTCAAAATGTTTTCTTAATATATTTATTATTTCTAATTTTCAAATTTTTTCTTCATATTCATGATCTCCATGTTAAAGATTATATATTCTATGAAAATTAAGATCAAATTATATTTAAAAAAATATTTATTGCCAAGCCCACATTTCTACAATATGCGGGCTGGCCGCATAGAAACTGTGTCATCTATATATATATATATATATATATATATATATATATATATAGTAGGTAGG
>NW_006499617.1:3650707-3681308 GCF_000471905.2 Amborella trichopoda | reverse complement strand
CCGGTCACAGTTGTACGGTAGTGTTTCAATTTTCATTTATTTTTAACTAAGCGGAATGATCTAAAATTTAGAGAGTGTGTACATCTTAGTAAGGCGCACCTAATAAAAATATGAAAAAATAATTCGTAAATATAAGTTGACCAAAATACCCCCATAAATGTTTTGAGAGTATTTTGATCAATTTATATTATACGAATTATGTTTTTCATATTTTTATTAGATGCGCCTCACTAAAATGTACACACGCTTGAAATTTCATGTCATTTTGATTTCTAGAAAAAAAATGAAAAATTGAAATACTATCGGACAACTGTGACCGTGCGATGAAGTTTAGATAGTGATGAGAGTAGGCGAAATTACTATTCATTTTCGCCTATAGGCATTGAGAAGAGTTTTCCATATATTTTCCCATATATATATATATATATATATATAAAGTCAATGCAAAGTTAAACAAAAATTAGACTCTATTACATTAGACGAATCCATCAGAAATAAAATTTATGATATTATTCAATTATATGATTCATCCGATAGTTCAAAATCAGACACTACTCCTTCCAGTAGTGATACTTCTTTTATAGGAACAATACATAATGATGAATTCTATTGGTCAGATAATAGTTCAGATACAGAAGATGAAATATGTAGATGCCCTATTACATCCTCTGATATTCATACATTAACAAAAGAAGATAATCTCATCTTAGACTTAATAGAAAAAATATCTGACCCTAATGAGAAAAGACCAACTTTCTCTAATAGATTATTTTATTAAGTTTCTTAAGATAGCAGAACTGGTAACACTATGAGATCTCTAAACAGGGTTGGCTCTGATACCATTTTTCGCCTACCTCAAAAAATTGAAACAAACACATCCCAATGCTACATTTGACGAAATATGGCAAACACTACTCCATGTTTTTGCTCCCGATACAACTAGGCCTGCCACTTCAGAAGAAACAGTCCAATCAGGAAATCCCCTATTGGAAGATTTCAGCCAGAGGCCTACAGGCTGAATGACCCGACCTAACGGTTCGATTCCCTTCTTCAGCACTGATATGACTGCTACAACATAAAGAAAGATAAAATATTCCCTTTCCCAATAAGACAAAATAGTGACACGACATAGCACAAGAAAAGATTCCCTTTTCCATAAAAGACAAATCCACGTTGCATAACGGACAAATAATGAAGTGACATTGCCCCTTAGCAAAGATGCTCCTCACCGATGTGACTAATTTGGAGTCACATCAGCGCATATCAACGGCCCTCTTTCCTTCTTCTCCCTCACAAATGAGACTTACCTACCGACGATCGCACGAATCTCCACTGTGCAAGATTCCCCCATCACGTCGTCAGCCACCAGCATATCAGAGCTCGCCACGTCTCCTTCATCGACCTGACATTGTACCATGATCTTATCCAAAGAATCCTTCTCCCGCAAGCTATCCATTTTCAACCACAACTTCCTTCCACCAATCCCATACTTTCCTTCATCAGCAAGCTACTGATTTCAGCCACTCGTCTGAGACACAGCCCTCTATAATTTAGTAGTACCTTGGTAGAAGTGGACAATAGATACTGAACCAGTTTCCATGAGAATGGCTTCATACCATTCACGGGTTTTAATGCCATAAGATGGATTCATGTGATTTGCAAGGTAGAGGGGAGCTATTTATTATGGGTCGAGTTGGGCATGAGCATCAGAAATGGTTATCTCTGATAAAAAGGCAGTGTCTATGTAAACTGATTTGGAAGAGGTTGAGGTTTGTTTATGTGGGTATGATGTCGGGGAAAACGTCGGACTTGGAGTAGATATTGGACTCTGTGGAGGAGTCTGTATTAAATATTCTGGTACGTTCGAGGATCGAAGGGGTGACATGGGTGTCAGGTTAAGAGAGGAATGGGTGGGCATAAGAGGCCCATACCTATTACTTGGGACTAAATCCATTGGATGTTTTCCTTTGGGATCTGAAGATTGAGGATTCATATTGATATTTGTATTGGTATTCTTATTTGAGAGAAAGAGTTGCAAACCGTAGGAGGGAAAACCGTAAGATGAGATGGTCTCGTCCTTCAGTTGTTGTAGTATATGGTCCCCTCTGTAAAAATTCACGGGTTAAGAAGTCAGGCAGAGAATTAGAAGAACCGTGAAGATGTTCAATAGAAAAATCAAAGATCTACCCTATGATTTTTGCTGGAATTATTATACTTATTTTTAAGAGTTACAGAGAGTTACAGAAGATATTGAAAAATTACAGAGTTAGCCTTTATTAATTTTTCTAAGATAGTAACGTAATATAAAAACACGAAGATAATAATGAAAATAGGAAGCACAGAAATATCGAAGATAATCCACGAAGTATGAGTATACTCTTGGATTTTGAATGTAAATACAAATTTGAATTGCATCACTATTTATTACAGAACTGATTACAAAATGACTTACTGGTTACAGATACAAAGACTTGCAAATTTTCGCCATTCGTAAGGATAATAAGAAGGTAAATCAGAAAGATGACAATCACACATGTATAATAAACAAAGCCAGAAGGACGTTACCGAGTTTGGCTGATGTACAAAAGGTTGAAGATAGAGGAAGCTTAATTGAGAAAGAAAGCTATCAGAGGAAAAGGAGAGAAGAGAAACTATTGAGGACTATTTGAGAAGAACTGTGGTTGCTGCTGCTGCTGCTGGTCTTTCCTTGAAAACGCTCTGCCTTCTTTGCTGGAATGAAGAGGTATTTATAGAGGGCTGTGTCTCAGACGAGTGGCTGAAATCAGTAGCTTGCTGATGAAGGAAAGTATGGGATTGGTGGAAGGAAGTTGTGGTTGAAAATGGATAGCTTGCGGGAGAAGGATTCTTTGGATAAGATCATGGTACAATGTCAGGTCGATGAAGGAGACGTTGCGAGCTCTGATATGCTGGTGGCTGACGACGTGATGGGGGAATCTTGCACAGTGGAGATTCGTGCGATCGTCGGTAGGTAAGTCTCATTTGTGTGGGAGAAGAAGGAAAGAGGGCCGTTGATATGCGCTGATGTGACTCCAAATTAGTCACATCGGTGAGGAGCATCTTTGCTAAGGGGCAATGTCACTTCATTATTTGTTCGTTATGCAACGTGGATTTGTCTTTTATGGAAAAGGGAATCTTTTCTTGTGCTATGTCGTGTCACTATTTTGTCTTATTGGAAAAGGGAATATTTTATCTTGCTTTATGCTGTAGCAGTCATATCAGTGCTGAAGAAGGGAACCGAACCGTTGGGTCGGGTCATTCAGTCTGTAGGCCTCTGGCTGAAATCTTCCAATAGGGGATTTCCTGATTGGACTGTTTCTTTTGAAGTGGCTGGCCTAGTTGTATCGGGAGCAAAAACATGGAGTAGTGTTTGCTCTATTTCGTCAAAAGTAGCATTGGGATGTGTTTGTTTCAGTTTTTTGAGGTAGGCTGAAAATGTAGGGAGACTGACTGTATTATTTGACACTGGATTGAAGGTTTCAGGTTGTGGAGGCATTCTTTTCAAAGGTAGTGTGGCAGGATTGGTACTGAAAATGTCCCACCATTTGACTTTCACGGTTTTGCCCAATTGGGGAATATACTCATAGTTGTTAGTATTATTTTCAGAAATGGAGTATTCCCATTTGAGAATCCAAGGGATTTGATATATTGCCATGAAGTAAAGATGGTAATCATCTAGGTTGGTGCAAGTATTATGTTGAGCAAATTTTGTTTGTAGACTCTGAAAAGCATCAGGCAATATTTGGGTTTGAGCTCCCCATATCAAAAACCAATGGCGAAACCAACTGGGGAATCTTTCTAAGACAGGAAGTTTGAATTGGATATACCAGGAATGAGTATTATTTGGATTTTGGTAGGCAAATACTTTATGCCATGCTTCAATGTATTCAGAATATTTATAAGATTTATATGGAAATTCTGGATTTAGTAACCTTTTTCCCTGGAGGGGATTACATCCCCAATCCTCGTAAGAAAGCAATTTTTTGATTTGGAATTTCGAATATGCGTATAATTTAGTAGTACCTTGGTAGAAGTGGACAATAGATACTGAACCAGTTTCCATGAGAATGGCTTCATACCATTCACGGGTTTTAATGCCATAAGATGGATTCATGTGATTTGCAAGGTAGAGGGGAGCTATTTTATATGGGTCGAGTTGGGCATGAGCATCAGAAATGGTTAACACTGGTAAAAAGGCAGTGTCTATGTAAACTGATTTGGCAGAGGTTGAGGTTTGTTTATGTGGATATGATGCCGGGGAAAACGCCGGACTTGGAGTAGATATTGGACTCTGTGGAGGAGTCTGTATTAAATATTCTGGTACGTTCGAGGATCGAAGGGGTGACATGGGTGTCAGGTTAAGAGAGGAATGGGTGGGCATAAGAGGCCCATACCTATTACTTGGGACTAAATCCATTGGATGTTTTCCTTTGGGATCTGAAGATTGAGGATTCATATTGATATTTGTATTGGTATTCTTATTTGAGAGAAAGAGTTGCAAACCGTAGGAGGGAAAACCGTAAGATGAGATGGTCTCGTCCGTAGGTTGTTATCTGTCAGATTCTTAATAAACTTTTCCATTAGTAGGTTGCGGATAATGACAACTCAGGACGACCAAAAGTCCAGCGTTTTCCCTAAGCGGCTCTTCCTCGGCCTTGGCGGTACTTTGCATAAGACTTTTTCGTCACGTGCCTTAACTCTCGGACCAACTTTCTCTAATGGATTAATTTATTAAGTTTCTTAAGATAGCAGAACTGGTAACATTATGAGATCTCTAAGAATTAAGAACAAAGAAGAAATCATTATTAATGATATTGAAAATCAAATACAGAATTGGAACATACCCAAAGTTCCAATATCAGATATTTACAAAAAAGGTACATTCGACCTCAAAATCGGATATGCCATAAAATTAGTAGAAAAAACTCTCTCTGTCACTAGTAACCAAGGGGATTTCCAATTATTATCTCAAAAGATACTACAAGTCCATAAAAATAAAAATTATAAATATTTACATATAGGATTAATACAAATAGCTGTCAAACCTCTAACACGTTTAGGATTAAATAATTCTATCTTAGTTTGTCTACGAGAAACTAGGCATAATAGATTTTCAGATTCGTTCTTAGGAATGGTTGAATCCAGTTTATATAGTGGACCAATATATTTCAACTGTTTTCCAAATTATTCTGTATCACTAACAGATCCAAATATTTTAAATGTTTTATCTTTAAATCTTAAAACACAAGGATTCGATATGATGACAGGTTCTCAAAATATAGCTATTGTTTATAGAATATATTACAAAGTAATGACTACATTATGTCCAAATGTACTTCAAATGGATACTAGAGGACAAACAATATTTTTTCAAACTAATATGGAAAAATCAAATACAATTATACCAAAAACAATATCATGGTCAGATATTGTTCTACCCCAAACATGGGCTATCCATAATGAAAACCAACCATCACAAAATCCTATTCAAAATATTCCAGACAAGATTATTGAATATACAGACGGAAATATTGAAATACAATTTACTACAAACAATAGAATTATGGATAATGCATCCATTATGAATAATACATCTATCTCAGAAACTTCAAATAACCATTCTTTTCGAAATCCAGAACCCCTAAGAAAATCCATTACTACTTATACTAGAATTCCTCCTATAATAAGTATTCCATCATCAACACCAAAACCACAGATTGATGGACTTCTGCGAACACCTGATAATATCATTATACCCCAATATAGAAAAGCTGAAAAAGAACCCGCTGAGGCAGAATTCATTCAAGTATTACAGCTTGAAGAAACAATCACCCGAGATGATATTATCAAAGATTTTTTATCTCCAGAAAATAAAAATATTAGAGAATGGTATGTCTAAGAATTTAAACCAAGGCTAGTAGAATTATTCCACTCTCAATTTAATAAATAGAGACAAAAGGGAAATAAAGGGAAATGCTTTTTTGACTGGTTAAGGGACACCTTAAGCCAGCACAATATTCCTATTCCTGACTTTGAAATAAATACAGTAGAAACCCAATATACCGTATTCAACACAACAGAAGGGAATACTATCAAATCTATACATCCTCCTGAACAAAGCTTGAAAATCCAAGGAGGTGCTACTACAGTACCAACTGCAAAAACTCCAGAACAAACTGTAGGATCATCATCTCCAGCAACCCAAATGGTTGTATATGAAACAGTAGCCACATCTTATAAACTTAATAATGCCAATATAGCTCGAATAGAATTACTACCACACATAATTGAACAAAATAATTATACAAATCTTTGTCTTCATACGCTTGGACAACAAACAAATAGACTAGAAAGCTTATTACAACCTCCTACTTACAAGGAGAAAAAACAATTATTTTTTAAACCACCTCCTGACTTGAATAAGGATAAATTTCATATTGGAGACGATAATACAACACTTATGGGACAACTAATTTCTAAATTATCTAAATTAGAAATAAAAGATCCCAAACCAACAATAGTTCTCCCAGTTCTCCCAGATAGTGATAAAGGAAAAGCAAAAATCCCTGAACACGATAATATGACTTTACAAGAAGAGATACTTTTCCAAACCAATGAAGTTGTAGAACCACCTATTGCCAATACAATACAAAATATGCAAGAAGCATTTTCTGAAATACAACTTACTCCTGATAGTATAAATCGTATCAATTATAGTAAAACCTGGCAACCAATAAATGCCCGACCATATTATAAAAGACCAACCCCAGTTGATATTCAATTAGAAGAAGACCTAACAAGTCATACTTCTACATATACAGGTCGAAAAATTATAGATTGGAATATAGATGGAATTTCTGATCACAGAATACTTGATACAATGAAACATATGACTATGTATGCCTCGGCATGTAAAATGGCTGGTAGTCATGATCAGAAAATAGCAAAAGCCAAAGTTTCAGGATTCACCGGATGGCTTAGAGGATGGTGGGATTCATATCTTAATGAACAAACAAAACAACAAATATTAACTAATACTCGACAGTGGACAACAAAAAATGAACACAACCAGGATATGGTATATCCTGAAAGTGATGCTGTCAATTCCTTAATTTATACTATTGCTCTTCATTTTATAGGAAATACTTCCATACTTGCAGCAAGAACTGCTGATCTTTTATATAACCTACGATGTCCTACACTATCACACTATAAATGGTATAAAGACATCTTTTTCTCCCGGCTACTTATACGGGAAGATAGTCATCTTGATCATTGGAAAGAAAAGTTCGTAGCAGGACTACCTTACCTATTTGCTGAAAAGGTCAAAGAACGTCTCAAAAATAAGAATAGTGGTGTAATAAATTATTCCCAATATACGCTAGGAGAATTATCCTCAGAAATCTGTGCCGAAGGCCTAGCCCTATGTACAGATCTGAAACTCAAAAAACAACTTGATAAACAGAATCTAAGTGGCAAAAAAGATATAGGAGATTTTGGCCAACAGTTTGGCTATCATATGGACCAAGGTCATATAGATAAAACAAAACCGCATAAAAGCCATAAAGTATATAAGAAGAAAAAACATCGAAATAAACCAGATAAAACGTATAAGTCTTTTCCAACCAAGTAGAAAAAATATAAGAAATTTACAAAACGTTTTGCTTCTAAATCATCTCAAAATAAAAAGAAATTACCTGTTTGTTATAAATGTGGCAAAGTAGGCCATTATAAAAGTCAATGCTAAGTTAAACAAAAATTAGACTCTATTACATTAGACGAATCCATCAGAAATAAAATTTATGATATTATTCAATTATATGATTCATCCGATAGTTCAGAGTCAGACACTACTCCTTCCAGTAGTGTTACTTCTTTTATAGGAACAATACATAATGACGAATTCTATTGGTCAGATAATAGTTCAGATACAGAAGATGAAATATGTAGATGCCCTATTACAGCCTCTGATATTCATACATTAACAAAAGAAGATAATCTCATCTTAGACTTAATAGAAAAAATATCTGACCCTAATGAGAAAAGAGAAATAATTACCCAATTTATCAATTTAACTAAAACAAAAACAAAACATACACCATTAGTTAAACCTCCCAATAATTATAATTTTTCTGATATCATGAAAGGAATCAGTCAGCATGAAGCCACCCAAAAGGAACCTACTATTGCTGACCTCAAAGCCGAAGTAAATACAGTAAAAATAGAATTAGCCCAATTAAAAACAAGGATTCAAATCCTCGAACTTCATGATAATACCTCTGAACTACATACTGAAGAAGACATAGTAGAATTTAATCATTTACTCAAATCATATCATCCTAATGATTATTTAGATCAAATGGATCATGGAGAATCATCAAATAGACATTCAGTAAATGTTTTAAATAGAGTAATAACACAAAAATGGTTTGTATTAATAACCATAGTAATAAATGATGAATATGAATTTCAATCCTTAGCATTGGTAGATTCAGGTGCTGATCTGAATTGCCTTAATGAGGGGTTAGTCCCTACAAAATATTTTGATAAAACCACTCAAATCCTCAATACGGCTGATGGTAGTAGACTCTTTATCAAATACAAATTATCAAATGCTAAAATCTGTACTGAAGGACATTGTTTTCCAACTCCATTCATAATGGTCAAAGGACTCAGTCAAGCTGTGATCCTTGGCGTCCCTTTCCCTACTTTACTATACCCAGTTACAGTTTCTCATGCAGGCATTGAAACAAATACTCATGGTACTCCTATTAGATTTGAATTTCTAGATAAACCAAAAATTAAAGAAATTAATATTGTTAAACAGAATATGAAATACAAAGAAAATTTCTTAGGATCTTTACAACTTGAAATCAAACATAAACTTATCAGCGAAAAACTCCAAACTCATGAAATAATACAAAAAATACAACAACTCAAATATTTTATTGAAAAAGAAATATGCAATGAATTACCCAATGCATTTTGGCATAAAAAACAACATATTGTTGGATTACCATATGAACCTAGTTTTAGTGAAACAAAGATACCAACAAAAGCTAGACCAATTCAGATGAATACAGAATTATTACAAACATGCCAACTAGAAATAAACGATTTACTCCAAAAGAAATTAATACGTCCCAGTTCATCTCCTTGGAGTTGTTCTGCTTTTTATGTGAATAAAAATGCTGAGCAGGAACGAGGAGTTCCCCGACTAGTCATTAATTATAAACCTCTTAATAAAGTCTTAAAATGGATTCGATATCCCATTCCAAATAAAAAGGACTTACTTGATAGACTATTACATGCTGTAATCTTCTCTAAATTCGATTTAAAATCCGATTTTTAGCAAATCCAAATAAAAGAGGAAGATAAATATAAAACCGCTTTTAATGTTCCCTTCGGACAATATGAATGGAACGTTATGCCTTTCGGTCTTAAAAATGCTCCATCTGAATTTCAAAAAATAATGAATGATATCTTTAATCCCTTTTATAAATTTATGATTGTTTATATTGATGATGTTTTAGTCTTTTCTGAATCAATAGAACAACATTTTAAGCATCTTCGTACTTTTATTCACACAGTAAAAACAGCTGGGTTAGTTGTTTCTACTAAAAAAATAAATCTGTTTCAAACAAAAATAAGATTCCTAGGACATAATATCAATCAAGGAAAAATCACTCCAATTGATAGATCAATTCTCTTTGCTGATAAATTTCCTTACAAAATTTTAGATAAAACTCAATTGCAACGATTTTTGGGATGTCTCAATTATATAAGTGATTTTTACCAAAATCTAGCTTTAGATGCTAAACCTCTATATGATCGGTTAAAAAAAAATCCTCCACCCTGGACTAATATTCATACTTTAGCTGTACAGAAACTTAAACTCAAAGCCAAAGAACTTCCATGTTTAAATTTATCTGATCCAACAGCTTTTAAAATTATTGAATGCGATGCTTCTGAAATAGGATTAGGAGGCATATTAAAACAATCAATTGATTCTAAAGAACAATTAATACGTTTTACTTCTAAAGCATGGAATCCTACCCAAAAGAATTACTCTACTGTCAAAAAAGAATTACTTGCTATTATTCATTGCGTATGCAAATTTCAAACCGATATTCTAAATCAACATTTTCTAATTCGCACGGATTGTAAGGCCGCCATAGATATTCTGCAAAAGGATGTCCAAAATCTTGTGTCAAAGCAAATATTTACCCGATGGCAAGCTATTTTATCTGCTTTTGATTTTTCTATTGAACATCTTCACGGTTCTTCTAATTCTCTGCCTGACTTCTTAGCCCGTGAATTTTTGCAGGGGCGACCATATACTACAACAACCTAAGGACGAGACCATCTCATCTTACGGTTTTCCCTCCTACGGTTTGTAACTCTTTCTCTCAAATAAGAATACCAATACAAATATCAATATGAATCCTCAATCTTCAGATCCCAAAGGAAAACATCCAATGGATTTAGTCCCAAGTAATAGGTATGAGCCTCTTATGCCCACCCATTCCTCTCTTAACCTGACACCCATGTCACCCCTTCGATCCTCGAACGTACCAGAATATTTAATACAGACTCCTCCACAGAGTCCCATTTCTACTCCAAGTCCGGCGTTTTCCCCGGCATCATACCCACATAAACAAACCTCAACCTCTGCCAAATCAGTTTACATAGACACTGCCTTTTTACCAGAGATAACCATTTCTGATGCTCATGCCCAACTCGACCCATATAAAATAGCTCCCCTCTACCTTGCAAATCACATGAATCCATCTTATGGCATTAAAACCCGTGAATGGTATGAAGCCATTCTCATGGAAACTGGTTCAGTATCTATTGTCCACTTCTACCAAGGTACTACTAAATTATACGCATATTCGAAATTCCAAATCAAAAAATTGCTTTCTTACGAGGATTGGGGATGTAATCCCCTCCAGGGAAAAAGGTTACTAAATCCAGAATTTCCATATAAATCTTATAAATATTCTGAATACATTGAAGCAGGTAGAACAATATCTGACCATGATATTGTTTTTGGTATAATTGTATTTGATTTTTCCATATTAGTTTGAAAAAATATTGTTTGTCCTCTAGTATCTATTTGAAGTACATTTGGACATAATGTAGTCATTACTTTGTAATATATTCTATAAACAATAGCTATATTTTGAGAACCTGTCATCATATCGAATCCTTGTGTTTTAAGATTTAAAGATAAAACATTTAAAATATTTGGATCTGTTAGTGATACAGAATAATTTGGAAAACAGTTGAAATATATTGGTCCACTAAATAAACTGGATTCGACCATTCCTAATAACGAATCTGAAAATCTATTATGCCTAGTATCTCGTAGACAAACTAAGATAGAATTATTTAATCCTAAACGTGTTAGAGGTTTGACAGCTATTTGTATTAATCCTATATGTAAATATTAATAATTTCTATTTTTATGGACTTGTAGTATCTTTTGAGATAATAATTGGAAATCCTCTTGGTTACTAGTGACAGAGAGAGTTTCTTCTACTGTTTTTATGGCATATCCGATTTTGAGGTCGAATGTACCTTTTTTGTAAATATCTGATATTGGAACCTTGGGTATGTTCCAATTCTGTATTTGATTTTCAATATCATTAATAATGATTTCTTCTTTGTTCTTAATTCTTAGAGTTCTATTAGTTTTACTAGTTGTGGTATCTGTCAGATTCTTAATAAACTTCTCCATTAGTAGGTTGCGGATAATGACAACTCAAGACGACCAAAAGTCCAGCGTTTTCCCTAAGCTGCTCTTCCTCGGCCTTGGCGGTACTTTGCATAAGACTTTTTCGTCTCGTGCCTTAACTCTCGGACCAATTTTCTCTAATGGATTAATTTATTAAGTTTCTTAAGATAGCAGAACTGGTAACACTATGAGATCTCTAACCAGGGTTGACTCTGATACCATTTCATATTTTTTATATAGAGGGTTGTGTCTCAAACGAGTGGCTGAAATCAGTAGCTTGCTGATGAAGGAAAGTGTGGGATTGGTGGAAGGAAGTTGTGGTTGAAAATGGATAGCTTGCGGGAGAAGGATTCTTTGGATAAGATCATGGTACAATGTCAGGTCGATGAAGGAGACGTGGCGAGCTCTGATATGCTGGTGGCTGACGACGTGATGGGGGAATCTTGCACAGTGGAGATTCGTGCGATAGTCGGTAGGTAAGTCTCATTTGTGTGGGAGAAGAAGGAAAGAAGGCCGTTGATATGCGCTGATGTGACTCCAAATTAGTCACATCGGTGAGGAGCATCTTTGCTAAGGGGCAATGTCACTTCATTATTTGTCCGTTATGCAACATGGATTTGTCTTTTATGGAAAAGGGAATTTTTTCTTGTGCTATGTCGTGTCACTATTTTGTCTTATTGGAAAAGGGAATATTTTATCTTGCTTTATGCTGTAGCAGTCATATCAGTGCTAAAGAAGGGAATCGAACCGTTGGGTCGGGTCATTCAGTCTGTAGGCCTCTGGCTGAAATCTTCCAATAGAGGATTTCATGATTGGACTGTTTCTTCTGAAGTGGCTGGCCTAGTTGTATCGGGAGCAAAAACATGGAGTAGTGTTTGCTTTATTTCGTCAAAAGTAGCATTGGGATGTGTTTGTTTCAGTTTTTTGAGGTAGCCTGAAAATGTAGGGAGACTGACTGTATTATTTGACACTGAATTGAAGGTTTCAGGTTGTGGAGGCATTCTTTTCAAAGGTAGTGTGGCAGGATTGGTACTGAAAATGTCCCACCATTTGACTTTCACGGTTTTGCCCAATTGGGGAATATACTCATAATTGTTAGTATTATTTTCAGAAATGGAGTATTCCTATTTGAGAATCCAAGGGAATTGATATATTGCTTTTATTTGGAATGGGATATCGAATCCATTTTAAGACTTTATTAAGAGGTTTATAATTAATGACTAGTCGGGGAACTCCTCGTTCCTGCTCAGCATTTTTATTCACATAAAAAGCAGAACAACTCCAAGGAGATGAACTGGGACGTATTAATTTCTTTTGGAGTAAGTCGTTTATTTCTAGTTGGCATGTTTGTATTAATTCAGTATTCATCTGAATTGGTCTAGCTTTTGTTGGTATCTTTGTTTCACTAAAACTAGGTTTATATGGTAATCCAACAATATGTTGTTTTCTATGCCAAAATGCATTGGGTAATTCATTGCATATTTCTTTTTCAATAAAATATTTGAGTTGTTGTATTTTTTGTATTATTTCATGAGTTTGGAGTTTTTCGCTGATAAGTTTATGTTTGATTTCAAGTTGTAAAGATCCTAAGAAATTTTCTTTGTATTTCATATTCTGTTTAACAGTATTAATTTCTTTAATTTTTGGTTTATCTAGATATTCAAATCTAATAGGAGTACCATGAGTATTTGTTTCAATGCCTGTATGAGAAACTGTAACTGGGTATAGTATAGTAAGGAAAGGGACGTCAAGGATCACAGCTTGACTGAGTCCTTTGACCATTATGAATGGAGTTGGAAAATAATGTCCTTCAGTACAGATTTTAGCATTGGATAATTTGTATTTGATAAAGAGTCTACTACCATCAGCCGTATTGAGGATTTGAGTGGTTTTATCAAAATATTTTGTAGGGACTAACCCCTCATTAAAGCAATTCAGATCAGCACCTGAATCTACCAATGCTAAGGATTGAAATTCATATTCATCATTTATTACTATGGTTATTAATACAAACCATTTTTTTGTTATTACTCTATTTAAAACATTTACTGAATGTCTATTTGATGATTCTCCATGATCCATTTGATCTAAATAATCATTGGGATGATATGATTTGAGTAAATGATTAAATTCTACTATGTCTTCTTCAGAATGTAGTTCGGAGGTATTATCATGAAGTTTGAGGATTTGAATCCTTGTTTTTAATTGGGCTAATTCTATTTTTACTGTATTTACTTCGGCTTTGAGGTCAGCAATAGTAGGTTCCTTTTGGGTGGCTTCATGCTGACTGATTCTTTTCATGATATCAGAAAAATTATAATTATCGGAAGGTTTAACTAATGGTGTATGTTTTGTTTTTGTTTTAGTTAAATTGATAAATTGGGTAATTATTTCTCTTTTCTCATTAGGGTCAGATATTTTTTCTATTAAGTCTAAGATGAGATTATCTTCTTTTGTTAATGTATGAATATCAGAGGATGTAATAGGGCATCTACATATTTCATCTTCTGTATCTGAACTATTATCTGACCAATAGAATTCGTCATTATGTATTGTTCCTATAAAAGAAGTATCACTACTGGAAGGAGTAGTGTCTGATTCTGAACTATCGGATAAATCATATAATTGAATAATATCATAAATTTTATTTCTGATGGATTCGTCTAATGTAATAGAGTCTAATTTTTGTTTAACTTTGCATTGACTTTTATAATGGCCTACTTTGCCACATTTATAACAAACAGGTAATTTCTTTTTATTTTGAGATGATTTAGAAGCAAAACGTTTTGTAAATTTCTTATATTTTTTCTGCTTGGTTGGAAAAGACTTATACGTTTTATCTGGTTTATTTCGATGTTTTTTCTTCTTATATACTTTATGGCTTTTATGCGGTTTTGTTTTATCTATATGACCTTAGTCCATATGATAGCCAAACTGTTGGCAAAAATCTCCTAATTCTTTTTTGCCACTTAGATTCTGTTTATCAAGTTGTTTTTTGAGTTTCAGATCTGTACATAGGGCTAGGCCTTCGGCACAGATTTCTGAGGATAATTCTCCTAGCGTATATTGGGAATAATTTATTACACCATTATTCTTATTTTTGAGACGTTCTTTGACCTTTTCAGCAAATAGGTAAGGTAGTCCTGCTACGAACTTTTCTTTCCAATGATCAAGATGACTATCTTCCCGTATAAGTAGCCGGGAGAAAAAGACGTCTTTATACCATTTATAGTGTGATAGTGTAGGACATCGTAGGTTAGCTAAAAGATCAGCAGTTCTTGCTGCAAGTATGGAAGTATTTCCTATAAAATGAAGAGCAATAGTATAAATTAAGGAATTGACAGCATCACTTTTAGAATATACCATATCCTGGTTGTGTTCATTTTTTGCTGTCCACTGTCGAGTATTAGTTAATATTTGTTGTTTTGTTTGTTCATTAAGATATGAATCCCACCATCCTCTAAGCCATCCGGTGAATCCTGAAACTATGGCTTTTGCTATTTCCTGATCATGACTACCAGCCATTTTACATGCCGAGGCATACATAGTCATATGTTTCATTGTATCAAGTATTCTGTGATCAGAAATTCCATCTATATTCCAATCTATAATTGTTCGACCTGTATATGTAGAAGTATGACTTGTTAGGTCTTCTTCTAATTGGATATCGACTGGGGTTGGTCTTTTATAATATGGTCGGGCATTTATTGGTTGCCAGGTTTTACTATAATTGATACGATTTATACTATCAGGGGTAAGTTGTATTTCAGAAAATGCTTCTTGCATATTTTGTATTGTATTGGCAATAGGTGGTTCTACAACTTCATTGGTTTGGAAAAGTATCTCTTCTTGTAAAGTCATATTATCGTGTTCAGGGATTTTTGCTTTTCCTTTATCACTATCTGGGAGAACGGGGAGAACTATTGTTGGTTTGGGATCTTTTATTTCTAATTTAGATAATTTAGAAATTAGTTGTCCCATAAGTGTTGTATTATCGTCTCCAATATGAAATTTATCCTTATTCAAGTCAGGAGGTGGTTTAAAAAATAATTGTTTTTTCTCCTTGTAAGTAGGAGGTTGTAATAAGTTTTCTTGTCTATTTGTTTGTTGTCCAAGCGTATGAAGACAAAGATTTGTATAATTATTTTGTTCAATTATGTGTGGTAGTAATTCTATTCGAGCTATATTGGCATTATTAAGTTTATAAGGTGTGGCTACTGTTTCATATACAACCATTTGGGTTGCGGGAGATGATGATCCTACAGTTTGTTCTGGAGTTTTTGCAGTTGGTACTGTAGTAGCAACTCCTTGGATTTTCAAGCTTTGTTCAAGAGGATGTATAGATTTGATAGTATTCCCTTCTGTTGTGTTGAATACGGTATATTGGCAAATCCAAATAAAAGAGGAAGATAAATATAAAACCGCTTTTAATGTTCCCTTCGGACAATATGAATGGAACGTTATGCCTTTCGGTCTTAAAAATGCTCCATCTGAATTTCAAAAAATAATGAATGATATCTTTAATCCCTTTTATAAATTTATGATTGTTTATATTGATGATGTTTTAGTCTTTTCTGAATCAATAGAACAACATTTTAAGCATCTTCATACTTTTATTCACACAGTAAAAACAGCTGGGTTAGTTGTTTCTACTAAAAATATAAATCTGTTTCAAACAAAAATAAGATTCCTAGGACATAATATCAATCAAGGAACAATCATTCCATTTGATAGATCAATTCTCTTTGCTGATAAATTTCCTGACAAAATTTTAGATAAAACTGAATTGCAACAATTTTTGGGATGTCTCAACTATATAAGTGATTTTTACCAAAATCTAGCTTTAGATGCTAAACCTTTATATGATCGGTTAAAAAAAAATCCTCCACCCTGGACTAATATTCATACTTTAGCTGTACAGAAACTTAAACTCAAAGCCAAAGAACTTCCATGTTTAAATTTATCTGATCCAACAGCTTTTAAAATTATTGAATGCGATGCTTCTGAAATAGGATTAGGAGGTATATTAAAACAATCAATTGATTCTAAAGAACAATTAATACTTTTTACTTCAAAAGCATGGAATCCTACCCAAAAGAATTACTCTACTGTCAAAAAAGAATTACTTGCTATTATTCATTGCGTATGTAAATTTCAAACCGATGTTCTAAATAAACATTTTCTAATTCGCACTGATTGTAAGGCCGCCAAAGACATTCTGCAAAAGGATGTCTAAAATCTTGTGTCAAAGCAAATATTTGCCCGATGGAAAGCTATTTTATCTGCTTTTGATTTTTCTATTGAACATCTTCACGGTTCTTCTAATTCTCTGCCTGACTTCTTAACCCGTAAATTTTTGCAGGGGGGACCATATACTACAACAACCTAAGGACGAGACCATCTCATCTTACGGTTTTCCCTCCTACGGTTTGCAACTCTTTCTCTCAAATAAGAATACCAATAAAAATATCAATATGAATCCTCAATCTTTAGATCCTAAAGGAAAACATCCAATGGATTTAGTCCCAAGTAATAGGTATGGGCCTCTTATACCCACCCATTCCTCTCTTAACCTGACACCCATGTCACCCCTTCGATCCTCGAACGTACCAGAATATTTAATACAGACTCCTCCAGAGAGTCCAATATCTACTCCAAGTCCGGCGTTTTCCCCGGCATCATACCCACATAAACAAACCTCAACCTCTGCCAAATCAGTTTACATAGACACTGCCTTTTTACCAGAGATAACCCTTTCTGATGCTCATGCCCAACTACCTTGCAAATCACATGAATCCATCTTATGGCATTAAAACCCGTGAATGGTATGAAGCCTTTCTCATGGAAACTGGTTCAGTATCTATTGTCCACTTCTACCAAGGTACAACTAAATTATACGCATATTCGAAATTCCAAATCAAAAAATTGCTTTCTTACGAGGATTGGGGATGTAATCCCCTCCAGGGAAAAAGGTTACTAAATTCAAAATTTCCATGTAAATCTTATAAATATTCTGAATACATTGAAGCATGGCATAAAGTATTCGCCTACGAAAATCCAAATAATACTCATTCCTGGTATATCCAATTCAAACTTCCTGTCTTAGAAAGATTCCCCAGTTGGTTTCGCCATTGGTTTTTGATATGGGGAGCTCAAACCCAAATATTGCCTGATGCTTTTCAGAGTCTACAAACAAAATTTGCTCAACATAATACTTGCACCAACCTAGATGATTACAATCTTTACTTCATGGCAATATATCAAATCCCTTGGATTCTCAAATGGGAATACTCCATTTCTGAAAATAATACTAACAATTATGAGTATATTCCCCAATTGGGCAAAACCGTGAAAGTCAAATGGTGGGACTTTTTCAGTACCAATCCTGCCACACTACCTTTGAAAAGAATGCCTCCACAACCTGAAACCTTCAATCCAGTGTCAAATAATACAGTCAGTCTCCCTACATTTTCAGCCTACCTCAAAAAACTGAAACAAACACATCCCAATGCTACTTTTGACGAAAGAGAGAAAACACTACTCCATGTTTTTGCTCCCGATACAACTAGGCCAGCCACTTCAGAAGAAACAGTCCAATCAGGAAATCCCCTATTGGAAGATTTCAGCCAGAGGCCTATAGACTGAATGACCCGACCCAACGGTTCGATTCCCTTCTTCAGCACTGATATGACTGCTACAGCATAAAGCAAGATAAAATATTCCCTTTTCCAATAAGACAAAATAGTGACACGACATAGCACAAGAAAAGATTCCCTTTTCCATAAAAGACAAATCCACGTTGCATAAAAGACAAATAATGAAGTGACATTGCCCCTTAGCAAAGATGCTCCTCACCGATGTGACTAGTTTGGAGTCACATCACCGCATATCAACGGCCCTCTTTCCTTCTTCTCCCACACAAATGAGACTTACCTACCGACGATCGCACGAATCTCCACTGTGCAAGATTCCCCCATCACGTCGTCAGCCACCAGCATATCAGAGCTCGCCACGTCTCCTTCATCGACCTGACATTGTACCATGATCTTATCCAAAGAATCCTTCTCCCGCAAGCTATCCATTTTCAACCACAACTTCCTTCCACCAATCCCATACTTTCCTTCATCAGCAAGCTACTGATTTCAGCCACTCGTTTGAGACACAGCCCTCTATAAATACCTCTTCATTCCAGCAAAGAAGGCAGAGCGTTTTCAAGGAAAAACCAGCAGCAGCAGCAGCAACCACAGTTCTTCTCAAATAGTTCTCAATAGTTTATCTTCTCTTCTTTTCCTCAGATAGCTTTCTTTCTCAATTAAGCTTCCTCTATCTTCAACCTTTTGTACATCAGCCAAAGTCGGTAACGTCCTTCTGGCTTTGTTTATTATACATGTGTGATTGTCATCTTTCTGATTTACCTTCTTATTATCCTTACGAATGGCGAAAGTTTGCAAGTCTTTGTATCTGTAACCAGTAAGTCATTTTGTAATCAGTTCTGTAATAAATAGTGATGCAATTCAAATTTGTATTTACATTCAAAATCCAAGAGTATACTCATACTTTGTGGATTATCTTCGATATTTCTGTGCTTCCTATTTTCATTATTATCTTCGTGTTTTTATATTATGTTACTATCTTAGAAAAATTAATAAAGGCTAACTCTGTAATTTTTCAATATCTTCTGTAACTCTCTGTAACTCTTAAAAATAAGTATAATAATTCCAGCAAAAATCATAGGGTAGATCTTAGGCGAAAAATTCTATCTTAGTTTGTCTACGAGATACTAGGCATAATAGATTTTCAGATTCGTTATTAGGAATGGTCGAATCCAGTTTATGTAGTGGACCAATATATTTCAACTGTTTTCCAAATTATTCTGTATCACTAATAGATCCAAATAACTCTCTGTAACTCTTAAAAATAAGTATAATAATTCCAGCAAAAATCATAGGGTAGTTCTTAGGCGAAAAATGGTATCAGAGCCAACCCTGTTTAGAGATCTCATAGTGTTACCAGTTTTGCTATCTTAAGAAACTTAATAAATTAATCCATTAGAGAAAGTTGGTCCGAGAGTTAAGGCACGAGACGAAAAAGTCTTATGCAAAGTACCGCCAAGGCCGAGGAAGAGCCGCCTAGGGAAAACGCTGGACTTTTTGTCGTCCTGAGTTGTCATTATCCGCAACCTACTAATGGAGAAGTTTATTAAGAATCTGACAGATACCACAACTAGTAAAACTAATAGAACTCTAAGAATTAAGAACAAAGAAGAAATCATTATTAATGATATTGAAAATCAAATACAGAATTGGAACATACCCAAGGTTCCAATATCAGATATTTACAAAAAAGGTACATTCGACCTCAAAATCGGATATGCCATAAAAACAGTAGAAGAAACTCTCTCTGTCACTAGTAACCAAGAGGATTTCCAATTATTATCTCAAAAGATACTACAAGTCCATAAAAATAGAAATTATAAATATTTACATATAGGATTAATACAAACAGCTGTCAAACCTCTAACACGTTTAGAATTAAATAATTCTATCTTAGTTTGTCTACGAGATACTAGGTATAATAGATTTTCAGATTCGTTATTAGGAATGGTCGAATCCAGTTTATGTAGTGGACCAATATTTTTCAACTGTTTTCCAAATTATTCTGTATCACTAACAGATCCAAATATTTTAAATGTTTTATCTTTAAATCTTAAAACACAAGGATTCGATATGATGACAGGTTCTCAAAATATAGCTATTGTTTATAGAATATATTACAAAGTAATGACTACATTATGTCCAAATGTACTTCAAATAGATACTAGAGGACAAACAATATTTTTTCAAACTAATATGGAAAAATCAAATACAATTATACCAAAAACAATATCATGGTCAGATATTGTTCTACCCCAAACATGGGCTATCCATAATGAAAACCAACCATCACAAAATCCTATTCAAAATATTCCAGACAAGATTATTGAATATACAAACGGAAATATTGAAATACAATTTACTACAAACAATAGAATTATGGATAATGCATCCATTATGGATAATACATCTATCTCAGAAACTTCAAATAACCATTCTTTTCGAAATCCAGAACACCCAAGAAAATCCATTACTACTTATACTAGAATTCCTCCTATAATAAGTATTCCATCATCAACACCAAAACCACAGATTGATGGACTTCTGCGAACACCTGATAATATCATTATACCCCAATATAGAAAAGCTGAAAAAGAACCCGCTAAGGCAGAATTCATTAAAGTATTACAGCTTGAAGAAACATTCACCCGAAATGATATTATCAAAGATTTTTTATCTCCAGAAAATAAAAATATTAGAGAATGGTATGTAAAAGAATTTAAACCAAGGCTAGTAGAATTATTCCACTCTCAATTTAATAAATGGAGACAAAAGGGAAATAAAGGGAAATGCTTTTTTGACTGGTTAAGGGACACCTTAAGCCAGTACAATATTCCTATTCCTGACTTTGAAATAAATACAGTAGAAACCCAATATACCGTATTCAACACAACAGAAGGGAATACTATCAAATCTATACATCCTCTTGAACAAAGCTTGAAAATCCAAGGAGTTGCTACTACAGTACCAACTGTAAAAACTCCAGAACAAACTATAGGATCATCATCTCCAGCAACCCAAATGGTTGTATATGAAACAATAGCCACACCTTATAAACTTAATAATGCCAATATAGCTCGAATAGAATTACTACCACACATAATTGAACAAAATAATTATACAAATCTTTGTCTTCATACGCTTGGACAACAAACAAATAGACCAGAAAACTTATTACAACCTCCTATTTACAAGGAGAAAAAACAATTATTTTTTAAACCACCTCCTGACTTGAATAAGGATAAATTTCATATTGGAGACGATAATACAACACTTATGGGACAACTAATTTCTAAATTATCTAAATTAGAAATAAAAGATCCCAAACCAACAATAGTTCTCCCAGTTCTCCCAGATAGTGATAAAGGAAAAGCAAAAATCCCTGAACACGATAATATGACTTTACAAGAAGAGATACTTTTCCAAACCAATGAAGTTGTAGAACCACCTATTGCCAATACAATACAAAATATGCAAGAAGCATTTTCTGAAATACAACTTACTCCTGATAGTATAAATCGTATCAATTATAGTAAAACCTGGCAACCAATAAATGCCCGACCATATTATAAAAGACCAACCCCAGTTGTCTTCCAATTAGAAGAAGACCTAACAAGTCATACTTCTACATATACAGGTCGAACAATTATAGATTGGAATATAGATGGAATTTCTGATCACAGAATACTTGATACAATGAAACATATGACTATGTATGCCTCGGCATGTAAAATGGCTGGTAGTCATGATCAGGAAATAGCAAAAGCCATAGTTTCAGGATTCACCGGATGGCTTAGAGGATGGTGGGATTCATATCTTAATGAACAAACAAAACAACAAATATTAACTAATACTCGACAGTGGACAGCAAAAAATGAACACAACCAGGATATGGTATATTCTAAAAGTGATGCTGTCAATTCCTTAATTTATACTATTGCTCTTCATTTTATAGGAAATACTTCCATACTTGCAGCAAGAACTGCTGATCTTTTATCTAACCTACTATGTCCTACACTATCACACTATAAATGGTATACAGACGTTTTTTTCTCCCGGCTACTTATACGGGAAGATAGTCATCTTGATCATTGGAAAGAAAAGTTCGTAGCAGGACTACCTTACCTATTTGCTGAAAAGGTCAAAGAACGTCTCAAAAATAAGAATAGTGGTGTAATAAATTATTCCCAATATACTCTAGGAGAATTATCCTCAGAAATCTGTGCCGAAGGCCTAGCCCTATGTACAGATCTGAAACTCAAAAAACAACTTGATAAACAGAATCTAAGTGGCAAAAAAGAATTAGGAGATTTTTGCCAACAGTTTGGCTATCATATGGACCAAGGTCATATAGATAAAACAAAACCGCATGAAAGCCATAAAGTATATAAGAAGAAAAAACATCGAAATAAACCAGATAAAACGTATAAGTCTTTTCCAACCAAGCAGAAAAAATATAAGAAATTTACAAAACGATTTGCTTCTAAATCATCTCAAAATAAAAAGAAATTACCTGTTTGTTATAAATGTGGAAAAGTAGGCCATTATAAAAGTCAATGCTAAGTTAAACAAAAATTAGACTCTATTACATTAGACGAATCCATCAGAAATAAAATTTATGATATTATTCAATTATATGATTCATCCGATAGTTCAGAATCAGTCACTACTCTTTCCAGTAGTGATACTTCTTTTATAGGAACAATACATAATGACGAATTCTATTGGTCAGATAATAGTTCAGATACAGAAGATGAAATATGTAGATGCCCTATTACATCCTCTGATATTCATATATTAACAAAAGAAGATAATCTCATCTTAGACTTAATAGAAAAAATATCTGACCCTAATGAGAAAAGAGAAATAATTACCCAATTTATCAATTTAACTAAAAAAAAACAAAACATACACCATTAGTTAAACCTCCCGATAATTATAATTTTTCTGATATCATGAAAAGAATCAGTCAGCATGAAGCCACCCAAAAGGAACCTACTATTGCTGACCTCAAAGCCGAAGTAAATACAGTAAAAATAGAATTAGCCCAATTAAAAACAAGGATTCAAATCCTCGAACTTCATGATAATACCTCCGAACTACATACTGAATAAGACATAGTAAAATTTAATCATTTACTCTAATCATATCATCCCAATGATTATTTAGATCAAATGGATCATGGAGAATCATCAAATAGACATTCAGTAAATGTTTTAAACATAGTAATAAATGATGAATATGAATTTCAATCCTTAGCATTGGTAGATTCAGGTGCTGATCTGAATTGCCTTAATGAGGGGTTAGTCCCTACAAAATATTTTGATAAAACCACTCAAATCCTCAATACGGCTGATGGTAGTAGACTCTTTATCAAATACAAATTATCCAATGCTAAAATCTGTACTGAAGGACATTGTTTTCCAACTCCAGTCATAACGGTCAAAGGACTCAGTCAAGCTGTGATCTTTGGCGTCCCTTTCCTTACTTTACTATACCCAGTTACAGTTTCTCATACAGACATTAAAACAAATACTCATGGTACTCCTATTAGATTTGAATTTCTAGATAAACCAAAAATTAAAGAAATTAATACTGTTAAACAGAATATGAAATATAAAGAAAATTTCTTAGGATGTTTACAACTTGAAATCAAACATAAACTTATCAGCGAAAAACTCCAAACTCATGAAATAATACAAAAAATACAACAACTCAAATATTTTATTGAAAAAGAAATATGCAATGAATTACCCAATGCATTTTGGCATAGAAAACAACATATTGTTGGATTACCATATGAACTTAGTTTTAGTGAAATAAAGATACCAACAAAAGCTAGACCAATTCAGATGAATACAGAATTATTACAAACATGCCAACTAGAAATAAACGATTTACTCCAAAAGAAATTAATACGTCCCAGTTCATCTCCTTGGAGTTGTTCTGCTTTTTATGTGAATAAAAATGCTGAGCAGGAACGAAGAGTTCCCCGACTAGTCATTAATTATAAACCTCTTAATAAAGTCTTAAAATGGATTCGATATCGCATTCCAAATAAAAAGAACTTACTTGATAGACTATTACATGCTGTAATCTTCTCCAACTTCGATTTAAAATCCGGTTTTTGGCAAATCCAAATAAAAGAGGAAGATAAATATAAAATCGCTTTTAATGTTCCCTTCGGACAATATGAATGGAACGTTATGCCTTTCGGTCTTAAAAATGCTCCATCTGAATTTCAAAAAATAATGACTGATATCTTTAATCCCTTTTATAAATTTATGATTGTTTATATTGATGATGTTTAAGTCATTTCAGAATCAATAGAACAACATTTTAAGCATCTTCATACTTTTATTCACACAGTAAAAACAGCTGGGTTAGTTGTTTCTACTAAAAAAATAAATCTGTTTCAAACAAAAATAAGATTCCTAGGACATAATATCAATCAAGGAACAATCATTCCAATTGATAGATCAATTCTCTTTGCTGATAAATTTCCTGACAAAATTTTAGATAAAACTGAATTGCAACGATTTTTGGGATGTTTCAATTATATAAGTGATTTTTACCAAAATCTAGCTTTAGATGCTAAACCTTTATATGATCGGTTAAAAAAGAATCCTCCACCCTGGACTAATATTCATACTTTAGCTGTACAGAAACTTAAACTCAAAGCCAAAGAACTTCCATGTTTAAATTTATCTGATCCAACAGCTTTTAAAATTATTGAATGCGATGCTTCTGAAATAGGATTAGGAGGTATATTAAAACAATCAATTGATTCTAAAGAACAATTAATACGTTTTACTTCTAAAGCATGGAATCCTACCCAAAAGAATTACTCTACTATCAAAAAAGAATTACTTGCTATTATTCATTGCGTATGCAATATTCAAACCGATATTCTAAATCAACATTTTCTAATTCGTACTGATTGTAAGGCCGCCAAAGACATTCTGAAAAAGGATGTCCAAAATCTTGTGTCAAAGCAAATATTTGCCCGATGGCAAGCTATTTTATCTGCTTTTGACTTTTCTATTGAACATCTTCACGGTTCTTCTAATTCTCTGCCTGACTACTTAACCCGTGAATTTTTGCAGGGGGGACCATATACTACAACAACCTAAGGACGAGACCATCTCATCTTACTGTTTTCCCTTCTACGGTTTGCAACTCTTTCTCTCAAATAAGAATACCAATACAAATATCAATATGAATCCTCAATCTTCAGATCCCAAAGGAAAACATCTAATGGATTTAGTCCCAAGTAATAGGTATGGGCCTCTTATGCCCACCCATTCCTCTCTTAACCTGACACCCATGTCACCCCTTCGATCCTCGAACGTATCAGAATATTTAATACAGACTCCTCCACAGAGTCCAATATCTACTCCAAGTCCGGCGTTTTCCCCGGCATCATACCCACATAAACAAACCTCAACCTCTGCCAAATCAGTTTACATAGACACTGCCTTTTTACCAGAGATAACCATTTCTGATGCTCATGCCCAACTCGACCCATATAAAATAGCTCCCCTCTACCTTGCAAATCACATGAATCCATCTTATAGCATTAAAACCCGTGAATGGTATGAAGCCATTCTCATGGAAACTGGTTCAGTATCTATTGTCCACTTCTACCAAGGTACTACTAAATTATACGCATATTCGAAATTCCAAATCAAAAAATTGCTTTCTTATGAGGATTGGGGATGTAATCCCCTCCAGGGAAAAAGGTTACTAAATCCAGAATTTCCATATAAATCTTATAAATATTCTGAATACATTGAAGCATGGCATAAAGTATTTGCCTACCAAAATCCAAATAATACTCATTCATGGTATATCCAATTCAAACTTCATGTCTTAGAAAGATTCCCCAGTTGGTTTCGCCATTGGTTTTTGATATGGGGAGCTCAAACTCAAATATTGCCTAATGCTTTTAAAGTCTACAAACAAAATTTGCTCAACATAATACTTGCACCAACCTAGATGATTACCATCTTTACTTCATGGCAATATATCAAATCCCTTGGATTCTCAAATGGGAATACTCCATTTCTGAAAATAATACTAACAATTATGAGTATATTCCCCAATTGGGCAAAACCGTGAAAGTCAAATGGTGGGACATTTTCAGTACCAATCCTGCCACACTACCTTTGAAAGGAATGCCTCCACAACCTGAAACCTTCAATCCAGTGACAAATAATACAGTCAGTCTCCCTACATTTTCAGCCTACCTAAAAAAACTGAAACAAACACATCCCAATGCTACTTTTGACGAAATAGAGCAAACACTACTCCATGCTTTTGCTCCCGATACAACTAGGCCAGCCACTTCAGAAGAAACAGTCCAATCAGGAAATCCCCTATTGGAAGATTTCAGCCAGAGGCCTACAGACTGAATGACCCGACCCAACGGTTCGATTCCCTTCTTCAGCACTGATATGACTGCTACAGCATAAAGCAAGATAAAATATTCCCTTTTCCAATAAGACAAAATAGTGACACGACATAGCACAAGAAAAGATTCCCTTTTCCATAAAAGACAAATCCACGTTGCATAACGGACAAATAATGAAGTGACATTGCCCCTTAGCAAAGATGCTCCTCACCGATGTGACTAATTTGGAGTCACATCGGCCCATATCAACGACTCTCTTTCCTTCTTCTCCCACACAAATGAGACTTACCTACCGACGATCGCACGAATCTCCACTGTGCAAGATTCCCCCATCACGTCGTCAGCCACCAGCATATCAGAGCTCGCCACGTCTCCTTCATCGACCTGACATTGTACCATGATCTTATCCAAAGAATCCTTCTCCCGCAAGCTATCCATTTTCAACCACAACTTCCTTCCACCAATCCCATACTTTCCTTCATCAGCAAGCTACTGATTTCAGCCACTCGTTTGAGACACAGCCCTCTATAAATACCTCTTCATTCCAGCAAAGAAGGCAGAGCGTTTTCAAGGAAAGACCAGCAGCAGCAGCAGCAACCACAGTTCTTCTCAAAATAGTTCTCAATAGTTTCTCTTCTCTTCTTTTCCTTAGATAGCTTTCTTTCTCAATTAAGCTTCCTCTTTCTTCAACCTTTTGTACATCAGCCAAAGTCGGTAACGTCCTTCTGGCTTTGTTTATTATACATGTGTGATTGTCATCTTTCTGATTTACTTTCTTAATATCCTTACGAATGGCGAAAGTTTGCAAGTCTTTGTATCTGTAACCAGTAAGTCATTTTGTAATCAGTACTGTAATAAATAGTGATGCAATTCAAATTTGTATTTACATTCAAAATCCAAGAGTATACTCATACTTCGTGGATTATCTTCGATATTTTTGTGCTTCCTATTTTCATTATTATCTTCGTGTTTTTATATTATGTTACTATCTTAGAAAAATTAATAAAGGCTAACTCTGTAATTTTTCAATATCTTCTGTAACTCTCTGTAACTCTTAAAAATAAGTATAATAATTCCAGCAAAAATCACAGGGTAGATCTTAGGCGAAAAATGGTATCAGAGCCAACCCTGTTTAGAGATCTCATAGTGTTACCAGTTCTGCTATCTTAAGAAACTTAATAAATTAATCCATTTGAGAAAGTTGGTCCGAGAGTTAAGGCACGAGACGAAAAAGTCTTATGCAAAGTACCGCCAAGGCCGAGGAAGAGCCGCTTAGGGAAAACGCTGGACTTTTTGTTGTGCTGAGTTGTCATTATCCGCAACCTACTAATGGAGAAGTTTATTAAGAATCTGACAGATACCACAACTAGTAAAACTAATAGAACTCTAAGAATTAAGAACAAAGAAGAAATCATTATTAATGATATTGAAAATCAAATACAGAATTGGAACATACCCAAGGTTCCAATATCAGATATTTACAAAAAAGGTACATTCGACCTCAAAATCGGATATGCCATAAAAACAGTAGAAGAAACTCTCTCTGTCACTAGTAACCAAGAGGATTTCCAATTATTATCTCAAAAGATACTACAAGTTCATAAAAATAGAAATTATAAATATTTACATATAGGATTAATACGAATAGCTGTCAAACCTCTAACACGTTTAGGATTAAATAATTCTATCTTAGTTTGTCTACGAGATACTAGGCATAATAGATTTTCAGATTCGTTATTAGGAATGGTCGAATCTAGTTTATGTAGTGGACCAATATATTTCAACTGTTTTCCAAATTATTCTGTATCACTAACAGATCCAAATATTTTAAATGTTTTATCTTTAAATCTTAAAACATAAGGATTCGATATGATGACAGGTTCTCAAAATATAGCTATTGTTTATAGAATATATTACAAAGTAATGACTACATTATGTCCAAATGTACTTCAAATAGATACTAGAGGACAAACAATATTTTTTCAAACTAATATGGAAAAATCAAATACAATTATACCAAAAACAATATCATGGTCAGAAATTGTTCTACCTGCTTCAATGTATTCAGAATATTTATAAGATTTATATGGAAATTCTGGATTTAGTAACCTTTTTCTCTGGAGGGGATTACATCCCCAATCCTCGTAAGAAAGCAATTTTTTGATTTGGAATTTCGAATATGCGTATAATTTAGTAGTACCTTGGTAGAAGTGGACAATAGATACTGAACCAGTTTCCATGAGAATGGCTTCATACCATTCACGGGTTTTAATGCCATAAGATGGATTCATGTGATTTGCAAGGTAGAGGGGAGCTATTTTATATGGGTCGAGTTGGGCATGAGCATCAGAAATGGTTATCTCTGGTAAAAAGGCAGTGTCTATGTAAACTGATTTGGCAGAGGTTGAGGTTTTTTTATGTGGGTATGATGCCGGGGAAAACGCCGGACTTGGAGTAGATATTGGACTCTGTGGAGGAGTCTGTATTAACTAGTCTGGTACGTTCGAGGATCGAAGGGGTGACATGGGTGTCAGGTTAAGAGAGGAATGGGTGGGCATAAGAGGCCCATACCTATTACTTGGGACTAAATCCGTTGGATGTTTTCCTTTGGGATCTGAAGATTGAGGATTCATATTGATATTTGTATTGGTATTCTTATTTGAGAGAAAGAGTTGCAAACCGTAGGAGGGAAAACCGTAAGATGAGATGGTCTCGTCCTTAGGTTGTTGTAGTATATGGTCGCCCCTGCAAAAATTCACGGGTTAAGAAGTCAGGCAGAGAATTAGAAGAACCGTGAAGATGTTCAATAGAAAAATCAAAAGCAGATAAAATAGCTTGCCATCGGGCAAATATTTCCTTTGACACAAGATTTTGGACATCCTTTTGCAGAATGTCTTTGGCGGCCTTACAATCAGTGCGAATTAGAAAATGTTGATTTAGAATATCGGTTTGAAATTTGCATACGCAATGAATAATAGCAAGTAATTCTTTTTTGACAGTAGAGTAATTCTTTTGGGTAGGATTCCATGCTTTAGAAGTAAAACGTATTAATTGTTCTTTAGAATCAATTGATTGTTTTAATATACCTCCTAATCCTATTTCAGAAGCATCGCATTCAATATATTTAAAAGCTGTTGGATCAGATAAATTTAAACATGGAAGTTCTTTGGCTTTGAGTTTAAGTTTCTGTACAGCTAAAGTATGAATATTAGTCCAGGGTGGAGGATTCTTTTTTAACCGATCATATAAAGGTTTAGCATCTAAAGCTAGATTTTGGTAAAAATCACTTATATAATTGAGACATCCCAAAAATCGTTGCAATTCAGTTTTATCTAAAATTTTGTCAGGAAATTTATCAGCAAAGAGAATTGATCTATCAATTGGAATGATTGTTCCTTGATTGATATTATGTCCTAGGAATCTTATTTTTGTTTGAAACAGATTTATTTTTTTAGTAGAAACAACTAACCCAGCTGTTTTTACTGTGTGAATAAAAGTATGAAGATGCTTAAAATGTTGTTCTATTGATTCAGAAAAGACTAAAACATCATCAATATAAACAATCATAAATTTATAAAAGGGATTAAAGATATCATTCATTATTTTTTGAAATTCAGATGGAGCATTATTAAGATCGAAAGGCATAACGTTCCATTCATATTGTCCGAAGGGAACATTAAAAGCGGTTTTATATTTATCTTCCTCTTTTATTTGGATTTGCCAAAAACCGGATTTTAAATCGAATTTGGAGAAGATTACAGCATGTAATAGTCTATC
>NW_006499617.1:3574331-3650158 GCF_000471905.2 Amborella trichopoda | reverse complement strand
AAGCCCTCAGACAAGTCATCATAAAAACCCTAAGAATCATAGGAAGTTGCTGTGCTGAGAGAGAAAGAGCGGGTGTAGGTGGTAGAAGGATGGATAAAAAGCAGAAATATCACTAATGGGAAGAAGATGCAGAGGGCTCGAAGAAGCGGAAGGACACAGAATGGCAGAATGCAAACGACGCCCAACTTCTTATAGAAGAATAGCATTTGATTTAGGTGCACCGCATGGCACACACTATTGATTTGGATCTCACATCTGATGCCAATAATTCAAGATCTAGCAACGAAGAAGATAATAGCACTTTTCATATTAAAAAGCTGACATACAATTAAAAAAAAAAAAAAATTCGCTGCAAAATACGTACAGTCTCACTATAATATTTTAAACCTACAAGAGCACAGTTACCTTTTAAAAGAGCTTAATAGATGATGTTACGGAACTCCTTGAGCACCGAAGCTGAACAGTGGCGACGTGTGGGCTTCCAGGACCGCTCGCGCTTTATAGTATAGATATGCGATGATCGGGAGACTGCAAATCGATTTGGTTTTTTATTTTTTTATTTTCTTTATTTATTTTTTGGATGCGCCAGATACACGAACCCAAAAGTTTCATAAAACGTTTAGAAAACACAACCCGGTAATGGAACCAAGCCATGGCCTCGTCCAGGTAACCCCGAGCCAATCCGGGTAACCGGCCCCAGAACACAAAGTGTTGAAATTTTTAAAACAAATCTCAAAAATTACCAAAAAATATGAAAAGTATATTTAAAGTATAATTCAAAAATAAATCCAAATGAGATTTAATAAGTAATTAAAAATGGATTTTGAAAAATCAATTTGTGTAGGGGGAATTTTAGAAATAATCTAGAAAAAATGAAAAAAATGTAAAAATAAATATTTTTGGCCATAATACTTCTCAATCTTTTCCAAAATGATAGAAGACATTTAAAAATATATTAAGATCAGATTTAAGAAATAAAAAGTGTTTTTGAATTTTTTTTAAAGTTCATGACTTGACCACCCAAATCAGGCAAAACAAGCCATGGCTAGTGGCTAGTTTTGAGTAACCTGGCTGGGTGTGGTTCGACCTAGTGAGTTTTTTGAACACTGGTTTAACATTAAAATATTTATAATAATTAGTAAATAAAGTTCATTTGTGGCACTTGTATAAGCTAGGTTCCATATGAGCTATTGGAGAATGCTTATGCACCCTAAAAGCGTTCACATCGTATAGACCGTTCTACCATTATTCTTGTTGTTAAAGCGTACGAATAATTGCATCCATGCCAGGGATCATAAGCCTTTGGTTTTTTTAGATTTGTAAAAATAAACAAGGAAAAATTCAAGATTGAATAAAACTAGACAAGAATTAGAATAAAAGAGCAAAGAGTGGACCAAAAAAACGTGGAGGATAAAAGAATCAACCGAAATTATTAAAAATATACCTTTTTTTTTTTCATTATCGAAAATAAACCCTATATTTTTTTAAGGGAAAAGTTTATATAGAGCCGAGGCTCTGAACAATCAAATTAGAGCCTAATTCAAAAATTTCAATAGAAGAAGTTTTTTTAATGCCCAAATATCCTCAAATTGATCATCTCAACATCAAGATGCATGGATATGAGAAAAAAATAGATTTCAAGTTTTGGAAATAATGTATTTCAAGATTTCAAGTTTTCATAGATATGTCGATCTACATTATTTTTGAAGCTTGTAACTTTACAAATAAAGATGAAAATATATTTTAAGGTTACCACAAAGATTTAATGTATTGAAACCACATTTCTCGACACTATTTGAAGGAAGGCTCTAATTTGATGGTTTAGAGCCTAGGCTCTATAAAAACCACATCTTATTTTTAAACCTCATCTATGTCTTTTTTTCTTCAATTTTTGGTGTGTTGTGACCAAAATAACCTTTACGACAGTCTTAAGATGGTAAAGACATCACGGTAAACTCAATATTGTGATAGTGATGGGCTTTTGAAGCATGATAGCACTTAAACTACGGTGATGGTTTTTAAGAAGATCATGGTACTTAGGTGACCGAGATAATCGAAGGGGCAAGAGGAAAGGGTAGTCTCGGTGATTATTAGAGCCAAAGAGGGCGGAAGTGAGAGAAAGTGGAAGTGAGGAGTTTGAGGGTCAGACTTGTTTCATAGTTTGAGGCCCATCTGGGAAGAAGGCTTTTGCTCCCCTATTTTCCTATTTATTCCTGCCTCTTTCCTTTTACAATCTCTTTAATACAGGAAACTCCAACCCGTCATCCCCCTCTCTCTCTCTCTCTCTCTAAAAATACACTCTAAGTGGAAAACTACTCTTTCTTTCACGGTTCAGAACCACTCTGTCTCTCTACAAAAACCAAATACAAAAACACTCGCTCCAAGTACACAAATACTCTTCACAGCTAAGAACAAGTAAGAAAACCTCTCTCACTCCCTCTTCTCCATTGCTCCAACTCATGATCATCCTCTCAGTTAGGAAACCATCACTGTCATTTAAGTACCTTGATCCTCTTAAAGACCATCCCGGTAGTTTAAGTGCCGTTATGCCTCAAAAGCTCATGGTCATAAGACTATCGTGAATACTACTTTGGTCACAAACCCGAAAATTGAAAAAAAAAAGCATGGATGAGATTTAAGAAAATATGAGGTTTATTTCCGATAATGAGAAAATAAAAGTATGTTTTTGATAATGTCCCAAGAATCAACTACATAAACCAAAGGCCCAAAATTAATCAGGACATATTCCATGGTAGACTAGGCATGCATTCAAAATTGAAAAAGGAAAACATGACTAAAAAAGCTGCCCAATTTCTCTAGGTATTATCATATATTTAGGAAGCGTACCTCTCCCCTTCACGCATGAATACATCTTTATCAAAGTTGGAAGGTTCTTTGGTATGAAGAGAAAGGTCCCCTTCACGCATGAATACATCTTTATGAAAGTTGGAAGGTTATTTGGTATGAAGAGGAAGGTGCTATGAACGTGTACAAGTTGCAAGCGACCTGTGCCTATCACTTCCCTCTCTCTATGAATCGACCATTATGTGCCAAATACCTGAAAAACAAATAACGTATGTTATGCTTGGAGCATAATTTATTTGTATTCTCACTTACAGAAAACCCATTTGGGAGGTTTTTTCGATATGAAATTTTGAAAACCTTTTAAGAATTACTAGATGATTATTAAAAAAAAAAAAAAAATTGAATTTTCTAACATATCTTACCATCTAAAAATTGGATGGTCTGTATTCAATCTCGATACAATATTTTTTCAAGTGCATAGAGGTTACAATTAGATTTATTTTTGTTTTTATTGAGATTAATGTGTAGGTCGAAGGGGTTAATCCCCTAAATTTGGGGTCCTAAAACTGACTCTAAGTGGGTTCTACACGAGGGAGTAAATAAACATTTTACACCTGCGAGCGTAGAATATCCTTGGGCAAGAAGAGATTCTTTAAACAATGACCCACCACGCACCGTCTTTTCTTTTTCTGCCTGACAATAAACACAAGACAAGACAACAAATGACCTTGCCTTTTGAAACTGAATTAATCAATTTCCTCCAAGAAAGAAAAAGGAGGACCAATAAATACCATACTATCTTTTTCAATGAACATAAGGACAATCACTTCTAAATCAAAGGGTGGGGTGACAAAAGAAAATCACATAATTGCGAAGCAAAAGAGATGGCAAGAAAAAATTGGTCATAGATAATTGTTTTTCTGAATTATGTGGTTCTTTTATCATATATAATTATTTTGCTAAATTATGCCGTTCCCCTGTTGTGATTATGCAAGGGTCATATCATTGCCACTTTTGATAATTTTAAATCTCACGCACTATCAAAAAGCTCCCGTAATTTAATAATTTTTGGTAGGAAAAGTTGATCAATGTTCTGACTTTTAATTACAAAGAAAATCTTATATTTGGGTTGCCCTTTATCTAATGCAAATACCCAATTTCCCAGAATTTAAAAACCATATAAAGGATTTCATTTATAATTTTAATGACCAAGTCTATTATGTAGGGCATACGAGGTGCGGTATATAGTTTATAGAGGGCTCCCAACTTTTTTTTCTTTTTTGGCAAATGTTATAAATTCTATTGATTGGACATCATCTAAAACAGAAAGATCCGGCAAGGAAGTCTGTCAAAGTATTAGCTTCCCTATAGACATGTATAAACTAGACCGTCATAGATTCCATCAACCAAAAAGGTCAAAGTCCCTTTGAAATTCTTTGCACCTTATTACACCAATTAATGACATTCATCGAATCTCCTTAACACAGTAGTTTCCAATATTTCGAGTAACAAAAATATTCAAACCCTATCCGAAGCTGCAGTTTTGATGTTGGAATTTTTTGGCTTAAAAATTTGTTTCTATCCATAATTATAAAGGGATTGTCTACAAAGAGATAATTTATCTTTTGTATTTGGAGGTCACAATCATTCTTGTCTTTTAAATTTTAAAATAGGTGGTTGTACACAAAGTTCCAAAAAAATATATATATATTTGACTTCGTGAATTACCCCAAGCCATCGAATTAGACATTTAATGAGTAGAAATGATTGTGACCTCTATGTATGAAAGATAAATGGTCTCTTTATAAACAATCTCAATTGTAAAACTTGTAACTTCAAAATTGGTGTAGATCAAGTAGTTCCATAAATACTTAAAAATCTTGAAAATGAATGGGGTAGATAATGTGTTGCAAGATACTACCTTTAAGATTTGAAATCCGGTTCTTTCATGTTCATGCATATGTATCTCGAGGTCGCGACAATCCATTGGAGGGTTTTTTAGTGTCCTAATAACAAATTTTGATGAAGTGCTCACTCGCTTCTACAGCACAAGTTAACACTCTATGTAAACTTTTTCATGCAGTATATTGTATGCGAATAGCTTTTGCTTTTTCTTAATGTGGAAATGTAACCTTTTATTTTTGTGGTGTTAAAGAAATGTCTGGTATATTTTATATTTTATGTACATGTCAATTTTTTAATTTTTTATATTTTAAAAACATTTCCAGTTCCCAACTTCAATTTGTAATTTTTTTTCTTTGTGAATGAGAATTTTGAGACATGGATTCTGAATATCAAGTTCGAAATTGGTTAACACTTTATTTTCTTACTGAATGTGAGTTGGGCTTGAATTGGTACGACTTAATTTTTGACGAAAGCTCAAAGTTCCGAACAGGTTTACAAAATTGCGGGGTGTGGTACTTGAAGTTCTGAACCGACCTCTCCATAAACAGAACCACGGTATTTTGAAAAAAAAGAAAAGAAGAAAGATATGAGATAAAATACTAAAATAACAAAAAAAAAAATATTTACATTAGTTTTCTTTTATTTTTCAATATAAAATACTAAAATAACAAAAAAAAGATATTTACATTAATTTTCTTTTATTGAGTTGGGGCTGAATTGGTAAGACTTAATTTTTGACGAAAGCTCAAAGTTCTGAACCGGTCTGCAAAACAGGCGAGTGCGGAACTTGAAGATCTGAACTGACCTCTCGATAAACAGAACCATGGTATTTTTAAAACAATAATAAAAAAGGACATGAGATTAATTTTATTTTATTTTTGAATAAATTTATTGGAGAACCAAGGTTATATTACTCACCAATTGCACATAGGACTAGCAATGGGCCTGGCAGCCCAGTCTGGATTGTCAGATCCTAAGAAAAAACACGGACCTGGATACAAAATGTGGCCCATAGCCTGAGGCCGGGTCATGATAGCGTTGGCCAAGTCTAACCTTTATTTTTCCTTTTTTTTTTTTTCTGTGATTATTTTTGTCCTAGCCTAAATCTATGCGGTCGTGTCCATCCCAGATTGGCCCTATGTGAACAAGGACCAGACCACCCCATGTCCAACCCATTCCTAGCCCTCGTAAGTGCACGCACCAACGAGACGAATGAATATTGGGTTTATTTATTATCCAAGTGAACAAAAGAAAAAAAAGAAAAAAAAAATGTATAGTTTCCCTTGTTAAATAATACTAAATAAAAATATTAAAAGAAAAAGTTTATATAAGGTTGAGGTCCTAAACAAAAAATTAAGGATTTACCTCAAAAAATCAGTGGAAGAGGTTATTTCAATGTCGAAAAATCCTCAAAGTCTCGACCACTTCGACATGTATAGATGGATTTCAAGTTTGAGAAATAGTGCATCTTGTAATGTATTATCTCAGCTGGTAATTAATTTTCAAATATTTATAGATATACTCGCTCTATACTATTTTTGAAGCTTTAAATTTTGGGAAAGTATAAAATGAGATCATTTACTTTTAACACAGAGTGGTCATATTATTCTTGACCATTGGATGTGAAATTGGGTGGCTGCAATTATTCCATTGACTAAGCTCAAACTTCAAAAGAAATTTTTTCGAACTTTGTGATATATCCAAGCTATCAAATTTTACATCAAATGGTTACATCAAATTTCACATCAAATGGTTGGAAGGAATTGTAACCACCTCGCACTAAAGGTAAATTATATCTATTGGTACGTATGTGTGGCTATGAGACCTTTAAACGTGCAATATTTCTCTCTCTTATAATTTAATACTTATCACTAAAAAAGGTCACTAAAACTTTTTAAAGAGAAAAAGTGTCGCTATCTAACAGCTAGAAAGTAACTATCTTCCCAGGATTAGAGGGCTACGATTTCTTAGAGATTTCAGGAGGAAGCCGAGCGTTGGAGAACGGCCTCCTCCATCCGCCTTTAAGAAGGGTTTCATGGCTATGGAGAGGTACATAGAAATTTACAGAGTTTTCAGAGTTCTGGTAAAAGCCTGATCCTTGCGATCAATAGTCTCACGACACTACCCCTAATCCTAAGAGTACGTCCATCTTTTCCCTCAAGTTTTTCAACATTGGTATCAAAGCAGGTTGTGGAAGCGTGGTGGGATTGTAACCTACCGTTCCCAACTTTCATTATTCATTTATTTATTTTTTATTTAATTCTTGCTCATAACCCACAAGTCCCATGATCGAAATCGATTATTTGGTTTCCTGTAAGTTTGTATTTTATTGAACAATATCTCTCTTAAATTTTCTTTTTATCAATTCTCTATTTACTCAGTTGAAATTTGTCATCTCTGAGAAAGTTGATTTCATAAGCCGTGGTCAATTTACTATTTATTCGTTATTATCTCTAAGATAATTGTTCCATTGTTGGGTTTATCTTATTGTTGTAAAAATTAGCTGAAATCCTTTGAGATCAATATATTGCTATTTTCTCTCATAAATTATTATACCTTTTGCAAGTTAATAGGCGTACTTTGTTAAAGCAACAAAAGTAGACGCACTTTGACTTAAACCATCTGCACTTTTGATATACGCACTTTGTAAATAGGAGATTTCTATCGAAAGGTAGAGAGAAGCAAATCACATACTTTTTATTCTCTCTTGGCCTATAGTTATTGCTCATCATCAAGGTAACATTTTTTTTTAATGCTGAATTTTTTTTTTTTGTGCCACTGTGTAACCAATATTTTTTTTTGAGGCGAACTTTTTCAATAGAAATCGTTGTTGATGGTTATAAAAATAAAAATAAATAAATAAATAAATAAATAAAAGGTTACTGAAATTTTAGAGAGAGAAAGATAAAGACACACATAATTGCTGAAAATAAGTTGACTTCCACATTTCTTTCTTCCATATTTTATTACTGAAAATTAGTGCATAATTTTATTGGATTATTGAAAATTGTTATGCACACAACAACTATACAAGTAAAGGTTGTTATATCAATTGCATGCATTTTTTTTTGTGGCTTATAATTTAGAGATTTACTACATATTTTATTTGCATAATAATTGTCATTGCATTGCATAATTATCCTATGCTTAGGTCTTTTTAAGTTAGAAAATTTTATGATCTTGATTTTGTGAATTCATTATTTCTATGATTATGTAATGCCATATTTTTGTTGAAAATATCAAAATATCATTGTAGACTCTCTCTCTTGTGCTAAAACATATTCATATATTTATGAAACTTATTTTTATGCAAGATTTTACATAAAGTAGTTGTTGCTTACTTTATTAATTTTTTGTTGCATCATAGCAGTGTGAACATAAACTGTTCGAGAATTTTTTTTTTTTAGGTCTTAGCTCACTGAGAATCGGCAAACCTATTGAGTTAACTAGCAGACAACCCTTTCTTAAAACACAATTAATTTTTTTTTGAACTTCTAGGTATTATCTAAAAATTTAAAATGGTATCCAAGCTAGTCATGTCAGAACTATCCAAACTTAAAAAACTCAATGGGACCAATTTTTTTATATGGAAAAGAAAAATTGGATATATTCTTTTTCAAGATAGGGTAGATTTTGTCCTAGAAACATAACCACCAGTTTTAGAGCCTAATGCCAATGGTCAAGCCAGAAGGAGACTTGAAAAATGGTTAGAAGATGACAAAGTAGCTAGGATTACTATGTTGAGCTTTATGGAAGGTGATTTAATTAGAGTCTTTGAGGATTACATCACAGCTCAAAGTATGATGGGCGTCCTATCTGAAAAGTATAAAACCACTTCTGATACCCATGTGCAATTGTTGTTAGAAAAATACAATACTTGCAAAATGAAAGAAACAGACTCAGTGATCGAGCATGTCAATAAAATGACAGTGCTCACAAAGGACCTTGCCGTAGCTGGGAATCCAGTCCCTGATCGCATGCAAGTGTCCATTGTCCTTAACAGTCTCCCTCCATCTTGGGAGTCTATTGTAATTGCATTGAACCATTCTGCACAAGGGATAACCATGTGAAATCTTCCCATACATCTTAGTATTGAAGCTGAGAGAAGAATGAAGAAGAAGTCAAATGAGCTCCACTTTGCCCAAAGTTCATCTTTTCAGATCCCCAAGAAACCTTTCAATTATCAGAAAAATAATAGATATAAGGAAAATGAGAGAAATTTTAAAAATAAAAAAAATAA
This sequence comes from Amborella trichopoda, assembly GCF_000471905.2. The sequence goes on along the minus strand of NW_006499617.1, from coordinate 3,641,208 downwards.
GGTTGAGAAGACCTATTTTTATTGTAACGAAATTGGGCCCATCAAGTTTAATTGTCGTAAGCTGAAAAATAAAAATAGGAACCAAAATAACAATCCTACTCGAAATAATCAAAATAAGATAAATGCCTTGATTTGCGTAGTTCTAGAATTAATAGTTACCGATCATGACTTGAGAAATTGGTGGGTCGACTCAGCCTCCACTCGACATGTCTTGAGGACTAAGGACAGATTCACAGAATTGGAAGAGATTGCAGCCAATAACCAGCAAATTTATATGAGAAATGATACATATTACGATGTACTAGGTGTTGGTACTTTCAAGCTATATTTACCAAGAGGAACAAATCTCTTATTGACTGATACATTGTATACGCCTAATATGAGGCGCAATTTGATTTTTGTCCTTAAGCTAGACGACAAGGGTTATGAAATAAGGTTCAGGTCTGGTCGGGTTACCATTGGGAAGCATTCTAGAGCTTTGGTGTCTAGTACTAAAGTTGACAATTTGTACTGACTGAATATTAATGAAAGTTCATTATTTTCTGGTTATATTGATGCTTCTTTTGATGATTTTTATGTATATGGATGATTCATATTTATGGTACTTAAGATTATGACATATAAATAATGACAAAATGAATCAAATGGTTAAGAGAAGCTTGCTCCCCAATTTAGAAAAAATTGTGTTCAAAACATACGAGCCATGTATTTCTAGTAAATTAACTAAGAAGCCTTTCCTTAAAGGAAAAAGGTCTAGTGAACTACTAAGTATTGTTCACTCTGATATATGTAGCCATTAAATGTGAAAACACATAGAGGTATGGAATATTTCATAACATTTATAGATGATTATTCACGTTATGGATATGTATATTTAATTTGTAAGAAATCAGATACATTAGAAACATTTAAAGAATATAAAGCTGAGGTAAAAAATTAGTTAGGTAGATATATTAAAATTCTTCGAACAGATAGGGGAGGTGAATATTGTTCCGCCTTATTTTTTGAATTTTGTAAGGAGCATGGTATAATTCATTAAACAACTATGCCATATACACCACAACAAAATGGTGTAGCTGAAAGGAGAAATAAAACTCTAATGGACATGGTTAGGTCCATGATGAGCTATTCAAATTTATCACCTCATTTTTTAGGTGAGGCTCTCAATACTGCAATATATATCATTAATCGTGTTACAACTAAATCTATAGACTTGACCTCAAATGAATTATGGACATGTAGGAAACCTAACCTTCCTATCTTGACAGTTTGGGGTTCTTGGGCACATGTGCTTATACCACTATAAAATAGAGATAAATTACAAAGTATAGATGATGAAAATATTGTAAATAAGCCTATTGACTTACATAAAATTGATAAAGATAAAGGTTTGGAAGACCCTGTTTCTCATACTCCCTCTAAATTTGTTGAGAATGATTTAATTGAATCAAGTATACCAGATAATCCTAAAAGAACTAGAGCCCCACCTACGACTTTAGAAGAATTTTATGTATTTATGAATGAAGATAATTACGTTTTAATGAGTGAGGATACAATAGATGAACCTCGAAGCTACAGTGAAGCTATTAGCTCATATGACTCAACAGAGTGTACTCAAGTCATGGATGATGGACTTGATTCTATTAAAAGAAATCAAGTCTTGGAGTTGGTTGACCTCCCTAAAGATAGAAAAGCCATCGGTTGCAAATGGGTCTTAAAGTAAAATCTTAATGCAAATGGATCAATTGATAAATATAAAGCTAGGTTGGTAGCTAAAAGATTTACCCAAAGGGAGGGCATAGATTATATAGAAACTTATTCTCTAGTAGCCAAAGGTTCATCTATTAGGATCATCCTTACATTAGTTGCATATTATGATCTAGAATTATTTCAGATGGATGTCAAAACAACTTTCTTAAATGGAGAATTAAAAGAAGATATATATATACAACAATCAGAAGGATATGTAATTAAAGGCCATGAAGACAAAGTATATAAACTTAAGAAATCTTTGTATGGTCTAAAACAGTCTTCTAGGCAATGGTACTTTACTTTTCATAATGCAATCACTGAAATTGATTATATAGCCAATAGGTTAGACCATTGTGTATATATGTCTAGAATAGTGTGAGCAATTTTGTTATATTGTTACTATATGTGGATGATATTTTGATAGCTAGTAATGATATTGGCATGATTAACTATACCAAATCATCGCTAAGTTCCCATTTTGAGATGAAAGATATGGGAGAAGCCTTATATATATTGGGCATTAAGATTACAAGAGATAGAAGTTCAAGACTTCTATGTTTATTTCAAGAAAATTATTTAGAAAGTGTTTTAAAGATATTTAAGATAGAAAATTGCAAGCCCGTTGATACATATATTTGTAAAGGCTTGAAATTATAAAAAAAAAATGTGTCCAAAACTGAAATGGAAAGAATTCCATATGCTCAAGCTGTAGGATACATAAATGATGTCATATTGTGTACAAAATCTGATTTGAGTCATGCATATGGTCTTGTATGTAGATTTCAGAGTAATCCTAAGATGACTCATTGGAAAGCTATAAAAATGATACTCAGATATATTCAGAAAACTAAAAATTACAAGTTGTGCTTTCAAGCTGACAACTTAGAGGTTACTGGGTACTCTGATGCAAATTTTGCAGGAGATCCAGATGATAGAAAATCAACCTCAGGAATTGTATTTCTCTTTGGAGGTGGATGTGTTTCTTGGTCTAGTAAGAAATAAGGTTATGTAGCTCGGTATACTATGGAAGCCGAGTATATTGCTTATAACATTGCTACAAGTTATGCCGTTTTAATTAAATGTTTTATAAATGATTTGAAGTTGGATATAATCGATATACATGTTAAATATTTTTGTGATAATCAGACTGCTATTTTATCAATTAGAAATGGAGCTTATAGTTCCAAAGGTAAGCACATTGAAATTGATTATCATTATACTTATGATATTATTGGAAAGAATGAAATAACTGTAAGTTATTTATCATCTTCAGTTATGAATGCAGATCCTTTAACAAAGGGATTGAGTGCAAAAATATTATCAAAGCATGTAGCTTTGATGGGACTTAAAAATGTTTAAGTCAGGAACTCCCAAATGGGATATTTTTTGATGTCTTGGTCATGAGAGGAAAAACTGCATTAGCGTGAAAAACCATGCAATAACTTTGGATATTTTTTGTTATGAGATATATAACCGTACTTGCATGAAAGCCTCATGACAAAAATATGCACATAAATATTAAATTCATTAAGTGGTAAAGACTTTATGATATTTTAATATACCTGGCCCTCATGGCCAAGTGAGAGATATTGATACGGTTGCGTGGCCATGGGGCTTTTAAACGTGCAATATTTCTCTCTCTTATAATTTAATGCTTATCACTAAAAAATGGAGACTTCATAGATAGAGAAAGTGCAGTTATCTAACGGCTAGAAAGTAACCACCCACTTCCCAGAGTTATAGAACGTAATCACCCACTTCCCAAAATCATAGGGTCATGTTTTTTCAGATATTTCAGGACAAAGCCGGATTTCAGGACGACGCCGAACGTTGGAGTAGGGTGTTCTCACGGTTCTAGTAAAAGCCTGATATTTGCAATCGTGAGACTATCTCTAGTCCTAGGAGTGGGTCCTTCTCTTCCCTCAAATTTTTCAACAATATCATTGTATACAATTCCTTAATTTTTAAATTAAAAATAAAAATAAATTTCCAAAGGCAATCACTCTATAATGGGGTCACAAATATATTTTTGCTGGTGAAAAATAATCTTTACATACTATTTTATAGGCACGTCTACGGATGTTGAGGGCCTCATCCTTATACTCACTTCACCCAAAATTAGAATAGGGAGAAATTCTGGATTTAATCCATCTCTGGACAGCAGTTGGAAAGCATCTGCTGATGTCACAAAGAAGCATCCGCCAATCAATGCACAGGATGCGAAAGCCGGTAGCCCTTCTCACGGATTTTTTTGCTATTTTATCTTTCATTTTTCATCTCGTCTCTCTCTGGTGTTTTAAACTTGTCCTTTTACCCTTTTCTTTGTCCTTTGACCCTTTTCTTTCTTAAAGAACAAGTTTGTTGCCAGTGCAACTGAACGGTTCATCCTCCTATAAGTCCGGGGGTTTTGAGCCGTGGTGCCTTGTATATAATGACGCGCCACCCACACTTATTCCCCATCGTTATGCCGTTTTCTCATTAATTGAATGCTTCTCGAATAAAACGTGTAAAGAGAGAGAGAGAGCAACCGCAATAGATGCTAGCAAGCGATAGAGAGGGAAGTTACATTGATAAATAGGTGCTTAATTTCAGTGGTCCTGCCGGACCTTCAAGAGAGAAGAAAAGAGGAGAGAGTAAAATAACCCTGATAATAGAGAGAGGAGTATAAGGATTTATGTAGCCCACCTAATTGAAAAAAAATAAACTAAAAAGGTAAAATGATGATGAACATGAATAAATACGGGGAATATTAATCTCAAAAAAAAGAGAGTAAAACAGTAGAGAGAGAGGGTCAATCTGTATGAGAGAGAAATAAACAACAGTAGAGAGAGGGGGTCAGTCGTATGAGGAGAGAGAAATAGGAGCACGATTATGGGGTAGCCAACAAGGTGGGCCTTAGTACACAAGCCAGGTCTAATATCTCTGTCTCACTAACCATCAGCCTGTCATTTCCTGACCCGTGCTGCTTGCTCCTCATTGATTGGCCATGCCGACCACCCAATTTAATGCCCTGCTCATCTTGCTCCCATTCTAACAAACCCAAAAGGATCTAAGAATAAAAAATAAGAGAGGGAGAGATTGATGCTTCCGCTTGATTGGTCAGACTGAGAACCCAATTTAATTCCCTGGTGATTTTGCAATTTGTTTTTTGGGTATGTCATTTTGCACCCGTTCATTAAAACAACTTAAACAATTTTTAAAAAAAAAAAAAAAAAAGGAAAAATAAAAAGAAGAAGAAAGAAAAAAAAAAAAAAACAAAAAAGGGTGAGGTTTGGATAGCGTAGAGGCTCTAAATAATCAAATTGGATCCTACCTTTAAATAGTGTCGAAAAATGTAATTTTATTACTGAAAATCTTTGTGATATTTTTAAAATATATTTTTATCTTTAATTATAAAATTAAAAGCTTAAAAAAAAAGTGCAGATGGAACATATCATTAAAGACTAGAAAATCTTGAAATCCATTCATTCTCTCTCCTTTACAATTCGTAATAAATTTATCAAAAAGAGAAGAAAACAAACAGGGAAAATTCATTACAGAATACAATTGTCGTCATCATCAAGATCGGATCATCAAAAGCAAGAGAGCATCAGATAAACCATAGCCCAAGATGTTTAGGAATAAGTGAATCAGCGTGCCTTGAGAGCCCGAAAGCACCCAACCTGATGGGTATGAGGCGCCATTTCCTTATCGATCAAGCCTTGAACATACCTGAACTCAGCAACATGGCATGGTATTGTTATGGTTCCCTTTTGTTCAAACCCATACTCATCTTCGGCCTCTTTAAGGAGCTGGACAAATAACGGGTGGTTAAAATATGCAACGGGAATAACAAACCGCTCTTGTTCACCACCCACCCCCACCATAACAGCCAGATAACCCTTCGGAATCGTTCTAGAGAGAGATTCCTCTTTCTTCCCATGATGGTGGAGATGGAAACTTAGGAGGTGGAGGTGCAGGTGGTGGTGGTGCTTATCTCCACCCATAGCGGCTTGGATCGAGGCGTCGAACATCAAATCTAGAGAGAGAATTATTGGCTCTTGGTTATTGGAAGACGAAGGGGTAGAGAGAGAAAGGCCAAGGGTCGGCTCCTGAGATTGCAAGTTTGAACAGCTTTAGGCAAACTTCACAAAGAGAGCTCGGTATGTTGCTCATATTCGAATTCCTTTCCCCTCCACCTGGTCGATATACATGCAAAAAGAGGAGAGATAAATTGACACAGAGAAAGAAGAAACTAGAGAGAGAACCCAAAGAGAGAAGAAACTAGAGAGAGAACCCAAAGAGAGAAGAAACTAGAGAGAGAAGAGTATAAATAGAGAGAGAGAGGAAGTTTAGAAAGAGAGATGGTTTTGATTTCTCAGAGAAAAACTTTAGAGAGGGGGTTAAGAAGGGTATATATAGACAGAGAAGGGGCAACGGCTTGCTTGTTCGATACACAAGCGCTAGAGAGAGGAAGTGACCCAAAACGCGGCTAAGAGCCGGCCGTGGCGGTTTACTGTCGGGGCCATGAGGCAATAACTTGGGTGGATTTGATATCGTGTTGGGTTCGTTCAAGGCAGGTGGGAATTAGGATTACGGTTAAAATATTTAGGAATTTGACTTTACTATTTTTTAGAAGCATTTAAACATCATGTTCCATGTGTGAAAGGACCCACCCACAATTCCAAATTTGGGCCTTTTATTTTGGAAACCGCATTAACCTTTCCTTATTACGCTCCCACGTTTATCCCCACCCACATCTAAGATATCACCTCTTATCCACTATTATTTTGACTTATGATTATGCGCCTTTGATGGGGTACATGAAATCAAATAGAAAATTTTGTGTGCAATGTAGTGCTTTTGGATCAAATTTTCTTTACTTTATATGAGAAATAGTCATTTATACCGTCAATTTAGAATAGATCACATCCATTAGGATGGACTATGGAGATGCCGTAAGAGAAATAATCCATGGTGTCTCCTCATGTATGGATCCATTGAACCTAGGGCCTTGTTTGGTAAGTGAGAAAATCAAAATAAAAGAACATGTTTTCTCAGTTACAACATTTTTTTCCCTATTTGGGAATGGAGAAAAGCATGGAAAAATAGAGCCCCACATTTCCCTGTTTATCCACGTTTTAGAGAAAACTGCAGCAATTTTTCAAAAAAAAAAGAAAAAAATCCTAACCCTTCTTCATCCTTTTTTTAATTCCTCTAACATCATGATCACTTTCCCTGCTCAATCTCTCTTTGCCCAAGCTCTATCCTAAGCTTTCTCTAGATTTCTCTGGTTTTCTCTAGTTTTCACATTAAACTTCCGGTCCACAAGTTTCCAACTTCTTCCTTTTCTCTCAAGACTCCCAAGTTTTTCGACATAGGAAAAGTTGGGGAGTTTTGAACCTTTCCATACGAGGAAACCATAGTTGCACAGACGAAATAGAAATTTAGTTTCCTAGGTCAATATCTGAAAACGGACGGCCAGGATTTCCAGACTTCCTCCTGACGTCCGAAACAAACACATGGCCCAGGGTATATTAGTATATTCCGTCACTCAATAAGGACAATTCTGGCGTTATAAAAAGATCGAAGGTTATCCAGTTATTTTCGAAAACAAAGGCAGCGTCAAATGGGATTCGGTGGGGGAATAGAACTTACCACGTGGCATGACATGATCCATACGATGTCCTACCGCGATGTGATCCTATCATCGCAAGTTGGAATTTCATGGACCCACGTTCTATGGCCGTCATTGAGGTGGCGTACGGTACGCCACGATGGACGCTCCAAGAGTCCTAACCGTCCATTTGGACGGCTTTGTTATGGATGGGTTGGTTCTTGCCGTTGGATTTCGATCGATTGGTTCTTAAAATGGGAAATCGTCACTTTTACCGGTTAAGCCCATGATTCAATGCCGGGAGCGTGGAAGCCACCCAAAGTGGTGGGCCTTGCTTTTGGTAAAAGTAAAGGGTAGGATTCGGAAAAAGTTTAAATTCACCACATGAGTCGTTGAGACGCATATGGGCAAATTGATTTATGGCCAAAAGATTTCATAATCCTCTGGGATCATACTATCTATTTACTCCCTGAGAAAGTAGGACATTTTTTGGATCTCAAATTTTGGAGATGTAATTTTCAAAACTCATAAAATAATTTCAGCCAAAAAAATTTCAAAACTAAACTTTCTATGTACAAAAAAGGAAAAAATAGAGATCGTCCAGTTTTTTACAAAGGCTAAGATCTAAATCTCACAAAACTCAAAATTTAAAATTTTTGTTTTAAAAAAATTATTTTTATATGGTTCCCAAATACTATGTGTGCTCATTATTTTTATATGGTTCCCAAATACTATATGTGCTCATTATTTTTATATGGTTCCCAAATACTATATGTGCTCATTATTTATATTCTATAAGGCCTAGGCCTTATGAAAACAAAATAAAGCCTCACCTCAAATTTTTATCCCAAAAGCACTTTGGGCATGGGAAATCTTCATAAGGGCTCTAAAATCAATTTTCAATAAGGACAATAAAATTTGAAAATAAAAAAATGGTACAAATCTTGTGGATATGTAAACACTTATTTCTAAATTAAAATCGATGGTCTAGATGATTTGTTATAATATATACTATTCTTAAAACTTGAAATTTTAATTTTTTTTTCATAACCATAATATTTAAGCAGATTTTCAACACTTAGATTATAATTTTTGATGAGTTATGACGTGAGGCTTTACTCATTTTGACAGCGCTGCAGCCCCATCAAACCATTTTCCTTTACATGTTAGTCTTTTGGGCTGGTATCCAACTCAATACAACTCAGACTTTCAAGGCAAGTGATCCCACAAACCGTGTTTGAGCTGCACTCGAAATGATTCCTCGTTGGAGCACCGAAACCTGGCCAGAATTTCATCAATTTTCGGCCGTTATCGTGTGAGGTTTACACTACAGTAACTATAATGAAATATCTTTAGGGTCGGTAAGGAATCATCTTTAGGAACGTCACTTTAAACATTTGCCAAAATTTGAAGAAGTCTCGCGAAACACCCAAATTGCGTAATTTCACACATAGTTTGCGAGCCGATATTTGGTGCATCGTCAGATATTATTTGTTAAATAATTCCTCCGAAATTCTGGTCATGGTTGACAAACTTTTTGATTTAAGAAACAGAAAGGCGATGAGGTAGACAAAAGAATGGGGGTGGACTGGCCGATAATTTAGGGTGAATCTTAGACAAATTTAGTGGAAAATCTATGATATCATATGCGATCTTTAAGTTTGAACCAAAAATGTCTTCAACAAATTATTTCAAAATTCTAAGGAAAAATAACATCTGCACAATAAATAATATGGCAATTACGGAGGGATCCATAAATATGTGTTATTCAAACAAAGTCATGCCGACCAATTTTTCTTCCAACTTTGCCTTTGGTTAGATGTTTCAAATATTAGACTGAATATTGAATTTTCTTTATTATTATTTTTAAAGTTGGGATTGTCTGATAGGCCGGGTGGGCCATCTTAGGTCGATTAGATATTTATAAGGTTTAGAAAAACGGATATGTGACTCGAATCGATCACACCCATACTCATGTCAGATTGGGGGAATCGATGGATCATATCAGAAGAATCCACGAAATCGATAATTTTTGTTTCAAATTTTTTTAAAAAAATAATTCAAGAAAAAAACCGTTCATCCTTTTTTTTTCGATTTACTCGGTAAAGAATCGGTCGGACTTGGTGAAGAATCATCGGAAACAGAGGTTCCACAAAAAAAATCAACGATTCTACTATTTCGAACCGCCCGAAAATCCCGTTTTTTGGCCTAATCTGGAGCGTCTTCGACGATTCCCGATTCTGGATCGGGTCACCGATTTTTTAAACCTTGGATATTTCTAGAAATCAGATCGTACTAAAATTTAGGGTATTGCTTTTCTAGGTTGGTCTAGTGTTCAAAACATCAGATAGCCTTACACTTAAAAAGAAATACTCAAAATACTAATTAGTGTTTGAAACGTGCCACCTTTAGACTCTGAAAAAAGAAAAAAAAGAAAAAAAGAAAAAAAGAAAAAAAGAAGGTAGCATTTTTATTAAAGAAAAAGAACAATCATACTCTCACCACGCCCCTGGCGATCAATAGGATTCCCCGAAGCCTTGGTTCTAAGTCCTAAGGAATTTATTTAGCCTTGTGAAGCATAGTGAATTACGACCCATCAAAATTTTTACGACCCATCAAAATTGACCCAAAGTCACTTAAAATATATCTTAATACTCTCAAGTAGTCACTTTGGACACCCCAAAGCTTTATAAACCTAGAAAATTGTTCTCCAAAAATCTAAAACTAAGACCCTGAAGCTTTAGCTTTGTAGATCCCTCAAAAGTAACTCAAATTTGACAAATTTGGTTTCAAATTATAAAAGAAGTCGCAAGCTTTCCAACAGTTTAAGAATCAAGTAAATTTGACTTATGGTTTCAAAGTTATGGCTTGGGAAAAATTGTTAAAAAAAATGGCCATTTAATGCTACATGAAGTCGCATGCCTTCCAACGGTCTAAAAATCGCTTGAATTTGACTTATGGTTTGAAAGTTATGACATGAGCAAAATTCTTCCAAAAAATGACCATTTAATACTACGCGACAAGCACGAGTCGTGCACATTTTCAGCCAAAATTTTATAGAACCTTCTGGAGAATTCTAAAGCACTCTAAGTTGGTTCTTAGAAATGTTTTTACATGTAAAACATTAAAAATTTGGGAAATATTCTCCACAAGATGCCTAGAAACCAATCCTATATAAACCCCCTTGATCTCTCTTAGAAATTCAGTTAGAAATTAGTTAAGAAATCTTTAAAAAAATAGTAAAAATCTCAAATCTTCTAGAAAGTTATAAAAAACCTCTAAAAGTTTTTTAAAAAAATCATAAAAAATCCCAAAAAATTCTCTTAGGCTTTAGAAACCTAGATTAAAAAAAAACTAGGCTAGATGCACAATATGATTCCTCCTTGGAGCACTGAAATTTGCCCGAATTTCATCCAATTTCGGCAGTTATCGGCTGAGGTTGACACTACAAAAACTAAATGAAATCTCTTTCGGTGGGGCAAGGAATTCTCTTTAGGCACGTCTCTTTGAAGTTTTAACCATTTGCCGAATTTTGAAGAAATCTCGCGAAACACCCATATTTCGCTCGGCTTTTTGGTCCATACGATTAAAAACAAACGGTCCAAGGGTTCATAATTTCATGTTAAGTTTGTGAGCCGAAATTCGGTGCGTCGTTTATTTTTCAGATATTATTCTGGTCATGGTTGACAAACTTTGGGACCAATTTCCTTTTAGAAACAGAAAGACGATAAGGTAGAAAAAGAATGGGAAAGGGCTGGCCGATATGATTGGCCTGAAACTTAGACAAATTTATTAGAATATCTAAGTTATCATATGAGACCTTTGAGCGAGTCAAAATGTCTTCAACGAATTATTTCAAAATTCTTATGAAAAATTACATCCTTACCATAAAAATATGGTATTATGGAGTGGTCCATAAATATGTATTATTTACATGGAGGTGGTGCCCACCAATGTTTTTTTATTTTTTTTCCTATTTTACCCCTAGTCAGATGTTTCAAATTACAAATTGATTTGTTTACGTTTTTGAAGTATGGGACTTTCCGATAGGTTGGGTAGGACATCTTGGGTTTGTTTGATGTTTCAAACATCTGATTGTCCTATACCATTTTAGGTTGGTCCCATGTTCAGGTCGGATGTTCAAAACTTAAGGCCACCTTATAACTAAAAAAAAAAAACAAGAGGCTCAAAATGCTTTTTGATGTTAGAAACATGAGATCACCTTTAAACCTTCAAAAGTGACGGTAGTATTTTTTACTAAAGAAAGAGAACAAATCATATTCTATAAATATTCATAAGAAACGCCATCAACATCATTATCAAAAGCTTTTTTCCAACTAATTGGGTCGGCTACATGAATCCTATTTAGCCATTCTACTTTATTAAGGGTCATACCTTCAATAAGGCCATATGTCCCTCTATCTTTTCTCGCTACTTCTAACCATATCTTTTTGGGCCTACCTCATGTCTTTTTGGGCCTACCGCATACTCTTTTTGAGCCTTCCAGTTGAACTAATTCGCACTTCCTAATAGGTACAGTACTGGGTCTAAACCACACATTGCCAGCCCATTTAAATTTGCTTTTTCTTATCTTTTATGCTATTGCTGCCATACTTATATTCTCCCCAATATATTTATTTCGAATTCTATCCATTCTTGACTTGTCACTCATCCATCTCATCATCCTCATCTCAGTTACACATTCTATAGGTATGTTGCTTCTTGATTGCCCAACATTATGCCTCGTAAAATAAAACTGATTTCACAGTTGTTCTATAGAACTTGCCCTTCAACTTTATTGGAACGGAGTAATTATATAGTACACCATTTGCGCATCTCCACTTTGCCCACCCAGCTCTAGTTCTATGTGTGGCATCTTCTTCAATCTCTCTATTTTCTTAGATTATCGACCCCAAGTATCAAAAGTGCACTCTTTTTGGTATTTCTGTCTTAAATGTCCATAGGAAACACGATTCAAATATATGTTAACTAAGATAAAGATCATATAAAATGTGCAATTTATAGGATAGTATAGCCCACTCTGGCCTAGATCGAAAGAATAAGCAATCTCATTTATCCAAAATGGCTATATTTTGGTCCCCATTTTTAACTTATATTATTATTTTAGTATTATTTAGAGCATTTAAATGAGGCATGTGGTGCACAAAATTTGCAGTCTATCATACTTGGACCTTGAAGCCTACCAAAAATGTGGTGTAACGGGCTTCCAATGTTAAGAACATCGGTCCATATTTTGAACCTAATATTTTGAATATTTAAAGGTAGATTGATGTTTATAACATTGGAAGGCAGTCTGATATTGTAAATATCGGATCGATAAAAAAGGGGTAATAGTGCCTCAACTTTTAGGGTGGTCCAATGTTTATAATATTGAACCAATGCAAAGATGATACCCTACCTTATCTGACAGTTCTCGAATTAAAAAAATAAAAAAATAAATTTAATATCCAAATTAAAAAATCTAACTTGGAGAATTTTTTTATAACCTTTCCGTTACAACATATTTTTTGGACCTTTCCGTTACAAAAAATATAACAGTCTGGACATATCTTTTCCAAATTCTAATGATAAAAGCTAATATCTAGTGGATTCTTTAGAAAATCCCAATGCAACATAAACAAAGACATAAGGATAGGATAAAGATTGCATATTTTTTTAAAATCTATTTTTTTTTTTTTCTTGTGGTTGTGTTTTAAAGTTGGACTTCTATGATCTAGCCGGTGTATGCATTCTTTTTTTGCTCCTTTTACTTCTCCTTTTCTTTTTCTTTTTGTTTTTCGGCTTTGATCACTCACAAGTAGTCCATTACAAATTGATTTGAAAAGAAATAAAGAAAACAAATCTAGGATCTAAAACTTGATGCCACTAAAGCCACTCTTTTATTAATCAAAGAAAACCACAACAATATGCTTGAGAATAAGACATAAATATGACAAGAACCAAAAAAGTGAGTGCTGGAGATTACTTCAACAGGGCATAATACACCCCATACCGAGTCACTACCTCTAATGGCGTGAGATCAACGGTCAACCTCAATCTCCAAGATGGGAAAGCATACGAGCCAAACCTCCAATGGAACAAGAACTCTTATCACAAAGCTTAGATTTCAAACTAAGCTATTAACCATTTAAGTACCTAAATGAGAGAGATGTGCTTCTCAATTAACCTATAGGTCATGAGAGAAATGGGAGAACAAACCCTAATATCAAACAAGGTTGGAGGCATGAGACATGAGAGAAGAGAGAGTGAGAGAGAGAGAGAGAGCATCTCTATGTGTGGCGTACCCCTTTGTAGAGCGAAAGGGAGAGAAATAACTCCACTTATTTTGGGGCATGCCCCTTCTTATGAAATGAGAGAGAGAGAGATCCAACTATGTGGGGCATGGCCTCCTGAGGGATGACAGAGATATGCATATGTCTCTAAATGGGTAGAGAGCACCCCTTTATATAGTGCTTCAATAAGATTAGGGTTTTTAAAAGTTTTCACATATTTGACCACTTTAGTGAGATTGAGTTTTCACCATTTATCTTGGGTGACTTGTGGGGTGAGAGATGTCAGCCTTCCACTCCATAGATTAGCTATCAAAATCATATAGAAGGTGCTAAAACCTTTATCCTCTATTTCCTAAACCAATTTCCCATCAATTAAATTAAAAATGAAAATATCATGAATAATATCGCGCTTTCGATTTTCATGCACAAGGCTCTTCATATCTTCCTTGTATGATTTTAAAAGTTATAGAAAAATCAAATTTACCAAACACATTATTTCTTAAGCCTCAAGCCACATGGCTTGATCTCACAAAATGGCAAGTAGGAAGGTTTCCAAAGGGTCGGGCGTGCAGGGCCCCACCAAATTGCCATGGTGAGCCCATGTGAACTAATGGGCCCCATACAACCAATATATTTTCAAAATCATTTTTATGATTTTTAAAAATTTATAATTTCTATTTGAATAATTAAAACAATGTAAAATCCATATCTCTGTCTTTATAAATCTAAATTTCATAAAATTAAATGCTCAAAGATTCAGAAAAATTCAAATAACATTTCTAAAAATCAAATAACATTAAAATAAATATAATTAAATACTTTTGATAGGAATTGGATCTATATGGTCTAAGAATAATCAAAACACTAGAGCATTCCACCTTCTACTGTAGACCACGACCCACTCTTTCTTTCTAAAATTGACCAAGTGGTTCCCTTGAGCAATAGTCTATTGCAGGGGCTCATGATTGTCAACCAATGGGCAAGAGGACATAATTCTCGTATGTGGATTTCAGGTTCTTCGCTAGAGACGAATCAGGGTCACCTAGACCTGATACAACCACAACTCTATAGTGCATAGGGGTCATAAACAATAATTATAAAATAGTATGGCGGTTTAGATTGATTTTCTATAAAAACTTAGTGGACCTCGTAAAACTATGGGGTTTTCTCAAAATCATATCCACAGACTCAGGTTTTTCACAAATGGTCTAATTTAATTTTTAAAATACATTCTTAGTCTTCATAAATCATTTTACCATATTTACTTTTAATTACTTACCAAGTAAAGTTTATGGCCACGAAAATTAATCATAAAGTCCATCTTGTAATTTTATTCAAAATAAAACACAACTAAATAATGGTTATCAAAATATGAAAAAGCACTTCTTTTTGGCAAATATGAAGACTTTATCATGAGATCATCATCACATGCAATACGTCATATTACTGGATATTATTGGGAGGATGATAACTAAGATAGAGTTCCATCCGAATACTCGCTTCATTTTTATATAATTGAATGAGCCACACCCATATGTATTACTACCTTAAATAGTTCATACTAGAGAACAAAGTGGCATAAAAAACATAAGGTATTAAAAAACTAACTCTTTCAAATTTGTTAGCAACTATCACCTAATGTCCAAACACTCCATATATATTTATAACAAAATAACCAAAATATAATCAAAGAAGTATATAACATAAAATAAAAGGTTACTGAATCATCTTTCCCTGTATGACCGTACCATGTAATGTGGGATAGATTTCAAACTTCAAAACTATGTAGTGTGGTACCTGGGTTTTCTTGATTCATTGCTGTTACTTGCTGACAAACTTTTGTGATCTTGGAAGAGCACACAACTGATGAATAAGCTTTTGATCACCATCTTTTGCATATCGATGAAACATGTATCTCTTCAGCCTTTGGATTCTCCCATACATATATAAAGATATACTCTTCTTCATCCCATCATTCCAATAATCACAAATTTGATTATTCTACTGATCATTAGAGTTTCTATGTTGCCATCAAGTCACTCTACATATCCCTTCTTGCGAAGAAACCAATATGCTTTTACATTTATCGTGTTTTTTCTATATTCTGTAATTCCCAGATTGAACAGTCTTCGCACATAGTGTCATATCTTGCCAACTTTGTATTATCTCTCTCTGAAGTTTTAAACCATACTCATGGCACATTATGAAACCTTTGTTGTGTCATGAATCCTTTGAATGAGCTCTAAAAAGGCTTCTATTATGAGGAATATAAAGATGTGACAATTTACTGCAGAATAGAATATAAGCATCCTATAATAAAAATATAATATCTCTTAACTCATAAAAAGTTGATCTCTGAATCATTTTGAATATTGAAATGGACTAAAAAAATTCAAAATAGTTATCATTTCCCTCCCTAAATCACACCATTTAGTGTGTCTACGATTTAGTGACATTCACGTCACAATACAATTTTCTCAACAAAAACTCAGGTTGCGCACCTCTTAATAAAATAATTGTTTCTAATTTCATCTGAAACCTTTTATGTTGAAAATTAGACTTTAAATCGAAGCATAACATCATGGTGTAAATTCCAAATAATATTTTTCTTCAGAGAAATAAATAAGTGACATTCATGTTATAAAATATATCATACTGTAGAATTCTAGGATTAATACTATCTAGTAAAATTGTCTTTTCTTTCTATCCTCATGGAATTTTCCTTTCAAACCTATTTTGTTTGAAAGTAGAAACATAATGGTAACATATATGTTTCAATATGCCTCATATCACTCTATTAAGTAAGCTTGATAAATATAGTTATTCACATCTCAATGAAGACACACCAAATTGCAGAAATTCAGAATGACCTTGCTTCAATAAAAAATTTTTATTTCTTATTTACCATGGATATTTCTCTCTCAAATAATTTTTATTTGATATCAAACTCAAATTAACAGTCTAGAAATTTAGTGTGGGTCTTAAAACATTATGTTAAGAATAAAAATAAAATTATGACTTGCAATTTATTAAAAAATTTTTTGTTGTAGGAAACAATACATGTGCACTATTCAATAAAATGATTATATCTTTCAAACTACAAGGATTTTCTTTATAAAACTATTTTTGTTTTAACGTAGACTTAATTTGATGTGTTATAGTCCAATTTTAGATAAAAATAAAATCAAATGTTTGGTGGAAAAATTCATAGAACTGAATGGATACTTTCTAGATTTTGTAAGGTCAGAACTGATACCCTTCATTAATGAGTCCATAACTCTCAATTCCCCCAGTATCTCACATTGAAATCTGCATGTAGTTCTTACTCTATAAAACACATAATATCACATAAGTATATATCAAAGAAATACCTCATTATCTTATTTATATCAGTACTCTAAAATGGAAAGAATACTTGATTATATAATGTGCCTTCTCAGTGTTTGAAAGTACCAATAATTCTTTAGGAGGTGTATCACTTGACTACAAACGTCATTGGCTTTCTTATATCTTAATCCCAATTCACCATAAAAAGCGTGAAATAAAAAAAATAGTGCAACAAGTAGCATTAGCTTTGATACCAATGAAAGTTGGACTTATGTGATCTAGCCGATGTATGTATTCTTTTTTTCTTCTTTTACTTCTCTGTTTCTTTTTCTTTTTCGGCTTTGATCACTCATACGTAGTCCATTATAATAAATTGATTTGAAAAGAAATAAAAAAAACAAATTTAGGATCGAAAACTTGATGCCACTAAAGCCTCTATTGTATTAATTAAAAAAAAACACAAAAATATGCTTGAGAATAACAAACGACATAGGAAATAAATATGACAAGAAAAAAGAAAGTGAGTATCGAAGATTACCTCAACTGGGCTTAATACTCCCCACACCGAGTCACCACCTCTAATGATGCGTGATCAATGGTCAACCTCAATCTCCAAGATAAGAAAACATATGGACCAAACCTCTAATGGAACAAGAACTTTTATCACAAGGCTTAGATCTCTAACTAAATTATTAACCCCTTCAGCACCTAAATGAGAGAGATGTGCTTCTCAATACTAAACCCTTAGCTCATAGGCCATGAGAGATATGGGAGAAGAAACCCAAAGATCAAACAAGGTGGGAGGCATGAGAGAGAGAGAGAGAGAGAATCTCTATGTGGGGCGTGCCCCTTTCAAAGCACAAGGGAGAGAGAACTCCACTTATTTTGGGCCATGCCCCTTCTTATGAAATGAGAGAGGGAGAGAGATCCAACTGTGTGGGGCGTCGTCCCTTAAGGGATGAGAGAGATATGTGAGAGAGATTCATGTCTCTAAATGAGTAGAGGCATGTTTGATCACGTTAATGAGATTGGGGTTTCTTAGTGTTTCCACATGTTTGGTCACTTTAATGAGATTGAATTTACACTATTGATTTTGGGTGATTTGTGGGGTGAAAGATGTGAGCCCTCTATTTCATAGATTAGCCATCAAAATCATATAAAAGGTGTTAGAACTTTTATCCTCAATTTTTTTTCTATTAATTAAATTAAAAATAAAAATATAAAGAATAATATTGTGCTTTTTATTTTCATTCACAAGCCTCTTCATATCTTGTTTGATTAAAAAAACTCCATATAAATCAAACTCACCAAATCACATGCCTCAAGCCATATATGATTTGATCTCACAAAATGGCAAGTAGGAAGATTTCCAGAGGGTGGGGTGAGCCACCCTAGGTGGCCTCCATGGGCCCTACCAAATTTCTATGGTGGGCCCATATGCATTAATGGGCCCCCATGTAACTAAAATACTATTCAAAATATTTTTTATGGTTTTTAGAAATTTATATTTTTCATTTGAATAATTAAAAAAATGTCAAATCAATATATCTATTTTTATAAATCCAAATTTCATAAATAAAATACTTAGAGATTTAAAAATATTCAAATAAAAATTCTAAAAATCAAATAATATTAAAACAAATATAATTAAATGCTTTTGATGGGAAATGGATTCATATGGTCTACGAATAATCAAAACACTGGAGCATTTCACCTTCTACTGTGGACCACAATCCACTCTTACTTTCTCTAACTAACCCAACAGCTCCCATGACCAGCAGTCTATCGTGCATGGGGGTAATCTCTTGCACATGCACATGCTTCAGCCTAAAAGATGGTTTGCTTAACCGATATTGATATCATATGTATATGCCATGTGATGGTATATGGATGATACTTTGACTCTCGTCTTTGAGGGCCACCATCACACACAAGGGTCACACATTCCCTTGACTCACTCATTCGGGCATACTCCGACCTCATCAAGGGATGACCTTATCGATTTAATCTTTATACCCAGGTAACATGGGTTTTTCCCAACCGATTGGCCTAGCACATCAAGCTCAATTTGGTATTAACAAACGTCATTTGCTTAGTAAGGTCCACACATGACCACACTCTCACTAAGTTCAAGTTCCACTACATAAAATGCTTATACAAGCTCTCATCAGGCCTTTAATAACCACATAAAACCAACAATGTTTACATTCAAATATTCTAAGCGAGAAAGATTAAGCTTCATCCACCCTGATTTGCACCTTAATAATATCAAACAAATTTGGAAGAGCAAAGTATATTTATAAATAACATTTGGAGAATTTTAGTTTTTTCAAAATTTTCTGATAAAATAAATTGTTTGGGAAAATTATAAATAAGGACAATGCCATATAAGGGTCAAATGGCCAATGGACCCCACAACAAGCACCTACATAGCTTCACGTCGGTGCCACATCATCAACATGAGTGGAATTGACACCAGTCACCTCCCTATGGTGGCATTTGGTATGTGTTGTTATTTCTGTTTTCAGTGCTTTGTGTATTGACATATGTGTGTTCTTGTGATAGCTTTGATGTGCACCAAATATTGGGCATTTCATTTATTTTGACAATTTTAATCCAATGACACTTTAGATCTAAAAGTGTTGCTTAAGGTGTGGGTTTTTCATTGATCAAAAGTGTGTCTTATGACACCAAGCATGTGAAGTGAGACACCAAATATGTAACGAAGAGATATCTAGTGAGAGAAAGGAAATCCTGTTTGGAATTTGAATTTTAGAGTGAGAAAGTATAGAGGTTTGAGTTTATCTCTCACAACAATTGTTCAAAACCATGAGCTATTGTGAGAAATTCCATAAATTGAAATATTAAAAGGGAAATTGCAAGTTAACTTGTACTATGGAGGTAAAGGATGTTAAATTACAAGGACTCAACAAATGATATCTTGTGGGTAGATGTGAGGCTACGATTGTAGATACCCGTTTCTGAATTTGGAAAAATCTATTATTTTTCGAACCCTAGAAAACGCGTAGGACCGTACTATTCTAGAATCTTTTGGACCACAAAGCACCATAGTCCATAATCCCCATTTCATGATCTATTATCTTGTTGAACCCTTATCCAAATTCAACATTGATAAAAAAATAGTTAAAGATCACGTTTAATTTTGAAAACAAGTTGATAATTTTCCAAAAACGTGTAAAATATAGCAAGAGTAAAAAATTCATAATTATGGTACACTTTGACAGGAACGACCCCAATCTGACCATGGCGACACAAAGTGTGTTGCCCAGTCTGACCTAGGCGATATAAAGTTTGTCGCCCAGTCCATTTGGTGTTCGAATACTGAATTTGACCAATATTGGGTCATGTGACACAAACTGTGCCGAACTGGTCAAGTATGACCATTTTGTGTCAGTTCAGTGAATTTGATCAATTTTGGGTCCCGAGAAATAAATGGTGTTGACTTGTCATGTTTGACGCAAGCAACACACTGTGTCGCCTAGAGCTTTGACCAACAAATTCGAACTCTAACCGATTGGATAAGCTTCACAAACCAATTCCCAACAACTCAGACGTCTATAAAAGGACCTGAGTCCAACCTCTCAAGGTTTGGCAAATTAAGTCTTGCTTAGAACTTTTGAGTGCAGATAAACCCTACTTTTCTCGGTCACCTTATACCCCATTTTGAGAGATGCAAATCTAAACCTTAACCGTTTAGGTCAGCAATCCATAACCCCATTTTAATTAAGCCAAGGCTTAGTCAATTCTGAAGAGGAAAAGGAGCTCTAAAGCCTCGGGTGTTCCGGGCAACTAGCCCAGTCAGGTAAGCCTTCTCCTTTACATTTTCAGTTAATTTAGTTCTTATTTAGGTTCAGTTTAATATGCGTTTCTTTTAATATTTTTTGTAAAGATCAATGCCGGCTCCACCGATGATCTAAGGGAAGATGTATTCATATTTGAATAGATTAGCGATTAGATCAAAATTTGATTGATCCTACTTCTCCATCACATTTGATAACAAGTTTGTAATGTCAGATTCGGGAGATCTTCATTCGAAGATCTCTCAGGTTTTGCAATGCAAATATTTTGGCACATTGTGGGGCCTTTCGTGCTAGGTTGTTACATAAAATACTCTTGCTTCTTCATTGCTTTCTTACACTTTTAATTCAAAAAGACGAAAGAGTGATTGTGTTCAAGTCCAAGATCTTTGAGTTTTCAAGATCCCTGACTGTAAGCTGCGACACACTTTATGTCACTGTACCTGCCTACTGCGACACAATGTGTGTCGCCTAGACTGCCGCTGTCTTCTAGGGTGGCACACTTTGTGTCGATTTTGCCATGTGGTCAGAAACTGTGTTACAGGCCCTGGGTGTCAGTCTGGTCAGCCTAGGAACTTGAAATTTGGGCTTCTGGGTTCACTGGCTGTTGCGACACACTTTGTGTCACATTTTCTAAAGGTCTCGAAAAATTCGTCGGTGACCCCAATCTTGTGTCACAAGTCCGTACTATTCATCTTACAGTTTCTTGAATAAAATATTTTTTTAAAAAATAAAAAATAAATTTTAAAGAAAAGTAGATTAGTTTTCATTTTTCATTGTTTACGCTTCGACTACACCTATCTCGGGATGAGATTTACTCAAATCTTAGTAAAAACTTAGTTAATTTTGTGAAAAATAGAGTGAGTGGGGTGGCTCAAATTATGGGCCCAAGAATGGTACAGATCTATTCAGATCTGATCATTTCTTGGGTCTACTGGCAGTGCCAACTTCCATATCTGTGTATTTTTCATTAAAAAATCTTTAAAAACTTTATAAAACAAAAAATAACAGAAAATGTAAAAAATAAAACTAAATTAGATGGGAAAATTAAGTAAAATTGAAGAAAGTAAGGGAACTTACCTTTGGGGACCTGGAACCCGGAGTTTCAGGCTTGGATCAAGCTACGTTTTTGATTT
Source organism: Amborella trichopoda (assembly GCF_000471905.2). The sequence continues at coordinate 3,619,286 of NW_006499617.1, read as the reverse complement.
GTACCACCGTCTCCTTTTAGATACCTATTCTTATCAGAAACAATAGATCTAAGGTATTTTTACTTAGATCTAAAGTTCCCGAGGCAGGGGGAAAAGCTCAGGATATTTTTGTAGTGTCTACCTAGATTTTTCTGAGAGTTTAGGAGGGTTTTTCCATAGTTTTCTAAAGTTTTTGGAGGCTTTTAAGCTTAAATCCAAATTTTTCGATTTACTGGGATTTTGGTGGATTTTTTTTGGGATTTTTCCTATTTTATTTGAAATTTTCAAGGAGTTTACCTATTTTCTAGTATTTTCTAGGCTATTTTTTCAATTTCGAGAATTTCTTAGGATTTACTTCGTTTCCCTTTTTTGTTCTGGAGGGGGGATATTTATAAGGCTCAATTTTGATTTTTCTTGATTGTTTATGTTTTTTTTTTGGGGAAGTTTTCGAGTTTATCTTGAATTTTTTGGCTTCATCAAGAAAACTCGTTTTTACTGCATCATCGGGCCAAACTAGGCCCATCACAAGCTTCGGGTGCATGCCCTACATGTCGCGTGTCGAATGGGCCTGCTTGACTAGCCCCATGTTGGGCTGCCTGATACGCCTCGTGTTGGGCGGGTCACCCTAGGCCCATTAGGTAGGGACCTATTGGTCATTTTTTGGATATTTTTATCTATATGTCCGATTTAGGCGATTCTTGGACCATTGGAAAGATCTTGGGGTCTAAATCACCTTGGGATATGTTTTAGATAGTTTTGGGATAATTATATTATATCTAGGTTGTCTATAATTTACTAAGCTTTATGTAGTCCTTTGGGCTCAAAATCGAGGTTTTTAGGAGTTCCCTTAGCCATAATTTTGAGGGGGGGGGGGGTTTGGTCTACAGTTACCTCTATTTAGTATTTAGATGGGGTACCAAGTGACTGGAAAATAAGTAGACACCTGAGACATGAAGGGGAGGAAAATGTTTTTCGAGGAATCATTCTTTTGAAGGACCAGTACCATTTGGGTAGGTGGTACACCGATGGATGCTTTCGTTCCGTAAGAAATCGAACTAGAACTGCTATATTTGAGTCAGTTTGGTTGAGAGATCTCCAAAAATTGGGATCTAAAGTGAAAGGCAATAGGAATCATGCTATCTTTGAGCCGGTGACATTCCTTGTTGTAGTCACCTCAATGCTACTTGTGTGCTGTCAGTGTAATCATCTTCGACTTTAACCTTTTTCTTAGGGTTTGGCTCTCCAAACAAATGGGAGTTTTATTTAGAAGAATTTATGGGATGATGAAATCTTGGCTAATTGAACTTCTTGGTTTGCCTTCGATTCTAATTCTTTGGGGTCCATAGGTTCGGGCCTTTTTAGTTTGGGAACCTATGGGTTTGTTGTTGATTTTCTTAAGGGTTTGTAAGCACGAAAATCCAAGATTTGGTGGTGGCGAAAGCATCATGTCCAAGCCTCCATGAAACTCCTTCGTTTTTAAAACATTTTAGAAGGTATTTAAGAGAGATTGAATTTCGAAACAGAAACAAAGTTCCGGGCTACTTTTTAACCAAAGAAATTAAGGTTTTCGAAAACTCCCAAAACACATAGGGGAAATTTTGAAGATGCATGAGAAATTTTGAAAAACAAGTTTGGTAAGTAGTTTAGGCTCGTGCCACCAAGGAGCCCTTTGAGCAGTTTTACGTTATGTAGTGATGGACATTTTTGTATCTTCCCCGACTCTTTTGCGTCGCATGGGTGTGTTTGATGTTGATTGAGATTGTGTACCTTGTCTTTTTATCGTCATAAAGGTTAGACGTCTTCCTATCTCGACTCTTTCACGTCTCACGAGTTTGATGTTTTGACTTCTCGACTCTTTCTCTTTTACGTTGCATGAGTTAGACGTTATTTTATTTTCTAGGCTTTTTTACATTGCATGAGTTTGACGTTTTTTTTTTCCTGTTTTTTACTATCTTGGCTCTTTTATGTTGCACAAGTTTGACGTTTTTTTACTGTCTCAACTCTTTACCATGACACAAGTTTGATGTTTTATTTGAGATTTTCCAACTGTTTCATGTCATACAGGTTTGAAGTTTTTTGACTGAAATTTCCCAACTGTTTCAAGTTGTACGGGTTGGATGTCTTGGATTTGAGATTGTAAGCCATTTCAGCTCGTGTCACCTAGGAGTTATGTGAATTCAAAGGTGATTGAAAAGGTGTTTGAGAACCTTTGACGTGTTGGTCGCAGTGGAGGACTTGCTCTGAATGCTCCAGACATCTTTCGAAATAGATCACTCTCTTCTGAGTGTCGGATCTTTGACTTCTTTTTTCGTGACTCTTTTCTCATTTTTTGGGTCTAGGAACAAATTTGCCCATACCCCTGTTTTTCCGAGTCTTTTATTTTCTTTTTTTTTTTCCTTTCTCTCTTTTCCCTATTGATTTTTCCATTCTAAGACTGTATCTATCATGATTGTTTCTCATGCCGAATTCATGTTCTTTTTTGTTTTGGAGAATTCTAAGCATGTTTGCTATTTTTTCGAAGTTGTGAAAGTAGGCTTTCTGCAATGATTTTGATTATGAAATTTTTTTTAGGGGAGCCTAGATCACATGATGTAGTGATCCTTAAACTTACTTTAGGATTCACTTTCATGATGGTTTTATTAATGGTACACATATTTGCCCCATGATAGGTTGTCTTGAGTAAACATAAAAAATGACCAAATTGCCCAGGATTCAGGGCTGGGGCAAATGTCTCCCTAGGATCCGAGGAGTGCATTTTTTTCATTTTTTTTCTTTTCTCTCTTTTTCAGAGATGATTTGTCGCCCACCCTAAGACATCTAGTCTTGGGTCAATCACATAATTTATTTTTATTTTGAACTAGGTTAGAGACCTTCACCAATATAGTCCAAATTTTCCTTTTCTTTTCTTCTTTGAAAAATTCTCCTGGGTCACTTTACCACATGTTTCTGTTCTTTCAGAATACTTGGATTGTACATGTAGAGGATAGGGCTGATGTCTATGAGGAATCATTGCTTGTTTTCCTTACGCACACTCATTTGATTTGTATGAATGTGGTAGAGGATTACAACCCCGATTGCGTATTGCTACAGTTTGAAAGTCTTACTGATCGTTACCTTTTCACTCCCAGACGATCAGAGTCGATTATGAGGTGGAGTATTTATTGGATATGGCCTCCTATTCGGTAAAGTGGGAGGACATGCATGCTGTCATTAATGAGCTAAGTGAGGAGGATGCCATGGTGCCTCTGGCGGTGTATGGATAGAGATATCAGGATTCTGTGAGGGAAATCATATACATGTCTCTGCATGCTCGAGAGATCATGGAGACACTGGGCATGGATGGCCTCAGCGAGCTGGTCAGCTGTGAGGCAGTGTACTTTGCTGAGATATGAGAGAGATCAAGCTCAGGCTGAGCTAGACTTTTTGTGGGGTACCCAGAGCAAGGCCCAGTCTTCAGGTGCGGGACCTTTCCAGGTTGCAAGTCGAGGGATGGACCCATTTCAAGTGAATCTCATACGGGTGAGATGCGAGCAGGTACATACTCTTCCCCTTTGCTTGATTTCTTTTCTTTTTATTTGCCACATTCTCCCCTACGATTTTGCATTTGTCTCTTTTCTTCTTTTCCAGGATGCATATAAGCGGCAACTGGGGAAGCATCAGTTGGAACATACCGAGATGACTCGCCAGCTTGCATTGATGACTTTGGCACTGGAGCAGGCTGATGTTGATCTGACACAGGCAACTAAAGGTCATATAAAAGTTTTGAGGCCATTGGTCTCTGGTTCTCTTGCAGTTTTGAGAGGCAACATCGAGTGTAGAGTATGCTCTAGAGCTAGCGAGCAAGAGGCCTTGAGTGACTTCCAATCAATTTCGAGAGATGAGGATTGCGTCCCTGCTTTTATATCTTTCATGCATATTTTTCTTTCATGTTCACGACGTACAAAAAGCTTTAGATATATATTTTCTCGATTTCCATCCATGCATGGTTGTAATATTTTTGTTTTGCATTTTCTTTAGTTTTTTGCATCCCTAATCATTCTTGGGATTAAGATCTCTCTTCCTTTTTTTTTTTTTTTGAGATCAATTTTTTTTAGGCCCTTAAGCGCACTTGGAGCCGGTTCCCTTTATTTTCTTTTTCTGTTTTTTCTTTTGGGGAACCCTAAGCGGACTTGGGATCAACATTTTTTTATTTTTCTTTTCTTTTTCTCAGGAGTAGTATTTCTTGAGGTACATAGCATTGATAGGATCGTTCAATTCCTATTCTTCAAGGTTTCTAGGTTTGTAGGTATTACCTGGATGAGTCTGGATCATGACATATGATTCTTCCTAATTGGGCTTTACTTTTCCTAATGGGTGAGGATTCACTGTTGAATGAAAGATTTTCTTTAGGACTAGATCCCCAATTCTGAATTCTCTTGGTATCACCTTCTTCTGATATGCTCGCTCAATTTTGTGATGGTAGAAGATCATTTTCTCGATTGCTCGGAGTTGTCTCTCGTCCAATGTTTCGAGAGTGGCTAGTTGGGCTTCAGCCTGTTGCTTGTAATATGATTCATTGTGATCAAGTATCCTAATAGAGGGTATTTCTACCTCAATTGGAAGTACTGCCTCCGTGCCATAGACCAATGAGTTGGAAGTCATCCCTGAGGCTATTTTCTCAGTTGTTCTATATGCCTTGAGTGCAGCTTGTAGCTTTTCGTGCCAGTTCTTGCTGCCTTCTATAGTTCGATCGATGATCTTTATGAGAATCTAGTTAATCTCTTCTGCTTGACCATTTCCTTGAGGATAATATGGTGAAGAGAATTTATGCTTTATCCCGAATTTTTGCACATCTGTGCTAGTATCTCACTTTTGAAATTGGTCCCATTATCGGTAATGATTATTTCAGGGACTCTGAATCTATAGATGATGTTGTTGGTAATGAACGGGGCCACATGTTGCCGTACTTGGAAATTGTGTTTTCACCCTTCGAAACGATTTTCAAGTGCTCATACCTCGCTCATTTGGAATTGGAACAAGCTCAAAATTTGTCAAGAGCTAGACTCGACGGCCTAGTCATTTTGACATATGGAACGCATCATGGAGTGGTCCGAGACGAAAGAAATTCTAGAAAGAAGGTGGGCCCAAAATCATGAAAGTCAAATTTTTTGAAAGAGGACATTAAGTACTTCGAGAGGACATAACCTGAGATCCGGGTATCGAATCGATGCAAATATGGGTCTGTTACGACCACATCGAGAAGAGATACAATTTAGTATGATATTTGCTATCAACTGAAGGTCGGATAGTACGAATTTCAAGGTTGAAGATGGCAAGAATTTCCCGGTCGTCGGAATCCCATTTTTCGACGACTTCCTAGATTTGGAATATACTCAAATGAAGATCAAACCGGACAAAACTTATTGCAAAATGATCATGACAATATTCTCTTCAAATCAAGATAAAAAAGAGAATTCAGAACACCACAGATCGCATGACATTGGTGATAAAAAGGTATGAACTTGGCCGAATTTTTACCCTTCGGGAAAAGTTCGTTTCAAGGCGATCAAAGGACATAAAAATGTCCAGAATTGATCAAGCATCAATTCTATGACAATGGATCGTCCCAATCATAGCTATAAGAGTTTGAAAATCTCCCGAAGTCTAGCAATGGCGAGAGGCCCCTTGAGCACGGATTTTGTCATTAGCCCAAAAGATTTTAGGGGTATTTTGGTTATTTTTTTCAAATATGGGCTTTTATTTTAATTCATTTAATGTGTAATTTTCAGCAATTTAATTTAGTTTTGAGCATTCCACCCATGTTTAGGGGTTGTTCTATATAAACAAGCTTAGGTCAATTGTAAAAAGGTTGGATTATTCATTAATGAAATCGAGGTATTAGCTTGTATTTACTCGACTTTGCTTCTAATTCTTAGATCCAGTGGAGAGGAGAGAAAAAACCTTTAGAGAGAGAAATTACCCTTAGCCTAGGCACCCTAGCTTACCCCGTGGTCCACGTGCACTAACTGTGACTTTCAGTAGAGCTGCAGTCCCATCTATCTCTCTATTCCTTTCTCCCTTTCATCTCATGATAAGTTTGAGAGCTAAACACCTACGACCCCGTCTGTCTCTTCGCGCCTCTCTCTCTTCTGCCTCAAGTAGTAACTTGAAACTACAGCAGATTTGCAGTCACGTCTGTCTCTCTACACCTTTCTCTCTTTCATCATGGTTTGAGGTCATTTTCTAGCATTTGTATCCTTGGTGCGAATAAGAAGAGAGCAGCTTGTGACCTAGGTCCATAGGTACCAAAATGCATGTGGACTATGGAAGCCGTAGGTCAATAAAGCCCTGATCCAAAAGTGAAATTTTCGACAGTTTTAGAACGACCCAAGAAAGTTCAAGATCGTGCCTAAGAGTCTCTTAAGAACACCAGTCAAGTTTTGTGGCAATCCGACGAGTTTAAGGCAGTGCAGACGACAAAAAAGTTTTAGAAATTCTGCCTCTATCGTGCTGAAAAAGGGACTTTGAACTACAACATCATTATCAGAGCTTCATCCACCATCGTCATTGGACTCAAAACATTCGAAAACGCTTGGTTACCAATTTTTGATGCATTTTGATGCTTCTGGAGTAAGTTATGGCCATATTACCCAAAATGAGAAGGTCGTACACTATCACGGTGCACCCTTGGTGAACCAGTTTCCATTAATGGAAACTGTGGTTCTCAATTTTGGGGGTAAACTTCACATGGCCATATCTCCCACATCCCGGGTCGGATCGAGCCTAAATTTTGGGAGCAGCTTTGTCTCGATGACCCAATCAATTTGATATGCGGTACGCACGATGGCATGACCTGAGCCAGAAGAAATCAAAGAGAGAAGTTCACCGGAAAACTTCCAAAAGTAGCAAGAAATTTCTAGGAACTTGTTTCTTTGATCAAACAGCCATATCAGAACGCTTGTGCGTTGGAACGACCTCAAACCAGACCCATTACGAGCACAAGGCCAGATGCTTCATTTGAGCCTTACCTCGCACGTGATGGATGGTTAGATTTGATGCACAATGAGTCCGAAGTTGTTGTAGTTCTGGCCACCAGAATCCAAACTCTGATCAAAGTTTCCCAATTTGGAAAAAGGTCGTTCGGGCACCAAATCGAGCCGTTCTTTTTGCAAAACGACCGTGGCAAAATGGTCAACATGCTACAACAAAGAAACCAGCGAAAAACATTGAGAAACGAGCTGAATCCTAAATCTAAGATCACATGTTTTATCATGTTTTCGCTGCATCATGATCATGGCTCGAGGGTCCGAACCGTGGTTCAAAAAGGATATCAAAACGATCGTCTTCTTGAGCCGATCAAGAAAAGAATAATCTTTTGGTCGGATGAAAATCGGAAGGACCCTAAACGAATCTTAGAAGATCGTGAAGATTGCATGGCCATTATAAGGTCTGATTCGAAATTTCACAGATTGTTGGTGCATAGGCAAAATCATCCTTTCTCACCTATTTTCTTTAATTCATTTAATTTTTAATTTTCATCAATTAGGTTAGAAATTTATCATCCACCCATGTTTGGGCCCCTCTTCTATATACTGACGTACCCTCTACATGTAAAAGACCCTTTTTTGATCAATTGAAAAATTCCCTTTTGCTTGAGTTTTGGGGCACGGCTTGGAGAGATAGAGAGGTGAGAGAGAAATTGGATGGGTACCCCTAGGTCTCCAAGGTAACTTTCTCTCTCCTCTCTCCTTTTTCTCTCTCTTATTTTCTCTCATCTCACTCATCTTTCTCTCTCTTCTTTCTCTTTTCTCTCTCTTCTTTCTCTCTCTTCTACTCTCTCTCATACTTCTCTCTCTTCTTTCTCTCTCATCTTTCTCTTTCTTCCTTCTCTCTCTTCTTTCCCTCTTCTACCATGCACGGCAGTGAATACTGTTGAGCATGAGTTTCTCTCTCTTCTTCTTTCCATTCTCTCACTTTTTCTTTCTTTTCTCTCTCTTCTTCTTTCCTTTCTGTCTTCTTCTTTCTTTTCTCTCTCTTCTTCTTTCCTTTCTCTCTCTTCTCTTTTCTCTATCTCGTAAGGCAGTGAACACTGTCGGACACAACCTTCTCTCTCTTCTCTTTTCTCTGTCTTACACAACAGTGAACACTGTCAGGCACGACCTTCTCTATCTTCTTGTTTCTCTGTCTTACACAGCAGTGAACACTATCGAGCGTGACCTTCTCTCTCTTCTCTCTTCTCTCTATCTCATACGATAATGAAAACTGTCGAGTGCGATCTTCTCTCTCTTCCCTTTTCTCTGTCTCGCACGGTAGTGAACACTGCCGAGTGTGACCTTCTCTCTTTTCTCTTCTCTCTGTCTTGCACGATAGTGAATGTTGTCGAGTGTGACTTTTTCTCTCTTCTCTTTTCTATGCCTTGCTCGACAGTGAGCACTACCAAGTGTGACTCTCTCCCTCTTTTCTATTCTCTCTGTCCCGCACAGCAATGAATGCTGCCAATCGCGACTCTCTTTCTTCTCTCCCCCTTTCTGTCCCGAGTGGAGGCACACATTGCCTGGCGGGTCTTCTTTCTTTCTCTTTCTGTGCTTTGCACCATAGTACATGTTGCTGAGCATATTCTCTTTCTCTTTTCCCCTCTCTCTCTCTATTGCTTGTTTGACCAGAGGGCATGCTGAGTCTTGTGCTGTCACGCCAGTCTTGTTGTCGAGCAGTTTAGCCGTCGTGCCAATCTAGTTACCGTGCCCGTTTAGCTACCGTATCAGACTAGCCGTTGCGCCAGACTAGCTGCCATGCCAATCTTGTCATCGGGCAGTCTAGCTGTCGTGCCGGTCTAGTTACTGTGCCCATCTACCTGTCGTACCAGACCAACCGCCGTGCTAGTCTTACCACTGTGCCAATCTAGCTGCTCGGTCAAACTTTTTCTTTCTCTCTCATTTTCTCTCATCTCCTTTCCCTTTCCTCTCTCTAAAGCAAACACTTCTTTTTCCCTAGCTCTGAAGGGTCTGGGTGAAAAACAAACCAACCTTCATCTCTCTTTTCTCTTTAAAATATACGTTTTCTTCGGAGGACTAGTTGAAAGACATAGTAGCCTTCATTCTTTTTATTCCTTTTATTTCCAAAATACATATTACCTTTGAAGTACTTGGTGAAAAGAAAACTAGCCTTCAATTCTTTTCTTTATTTCTTTGAAGTATTGGGTGAAAAGCAGACCAGTCTTTAATTTATTTCTCCTTCTTTTCTTTAGAGTACTAGGTGAAAAGCTGACTAGCCTTCAAACTCTTCTTTCTTCTCTCTTTTCTTTTCTCTCTCACTCTCTCTATCTCACCCATTTTCTTTCTTTCTTTACTGTAACATATGTACTAAGAGTCCCTTGTCAAGGAGATGCCGTAAGGCTGTCAATTTAACATGGACTACATCATGCTATTAACTATTTTCTTGAGTACACACACACGTGTGTGCTAACCCTATGACAAGGTGGGGTCCTCAGACCCACTTGTATGTATTCTAATGTGTGTGTGTGTTTGCAAGTAAGAAGAAATAAGCCAAAGGAGGCGATTTTGAACCAACCACAGGGCAGGGGGCATTCTACGTGATCTAAGAGGGCACCCATGCGAGTTAGCTCGAGCGTGTTATGGACCCACGTGAGGTAAGTCCCATCTCACGACTAAATTCCTCTCTCACCGGTTGGTATTCCTACCCGTATCTTCTTTACAAAGTTCACGAGAGAGCGATCGTAGGTCTCGAGTCCATCTCGAACCCAGAGCCACGCCACCAAGTCATCCCGACCTGAGGGTGAGATTGAGGCATCTAACCAGCTTGGCGACTCCACTTGGGACACGCTATCCCATAGTCGTATCGTTCTTGTTTAGCTTGCCTTTCTTCTTTTTCCTGTTCAGTTACACACATATGTCTTCGACGTTAGTCAACTCCTTCATCCGAGTCGGGGATTTTCTGATCCCTGCACTCATGAGTCCGCTTTGGGAACAGGTTCTGTGAACTTTGTTTCCCACTTTTCTTCTGAGTGTTGACCTTGTGTCAAGCTCCCAAGTCTTAACCTAAATTGGTGCGAGGAGGGATCTAAAAGTCCCTCACTCCCCATCTTCTAGCCTTGGTGGGCCCCCCACCAAAGCACCTTGTATGGGTAGCGCACTAGCCACCACACACAGCATGCACCCTGCTACCGGTAAATCACTTGCTGGTCCTACTGCTCGAGGCAGTTGAAAGGTCGTCCCTTCCCTTCTTGTGCATGACAGTCCGACTGTTAGTGCTCTTGTGGGTCGTCGTAAGGCCACCCCCCACTCTCAGACACAGCGTGCCTCTATAGCAAGAGGTTCAACACATGGAGGAGGAGGCCCTTAAGCCGCCACCTCCCACACAGGGCTTGTGGTCCAGCCACTCGAGCTACACTTTGGGGCAACCTTCAGGCTTCCCTACACCATTGTCCCGGCTCGGGTCTTCTTAGACCTTGCCCCGTATTCCTGATGCATACAAATTACCCAACTGGGGGCAGCCCTCTGATTGCACTCAGCCGAGTACAGGAGAGATGACTCCCTCGTCATCCCTCCCAATACATGCCTGCTCACTTTATGAGGGGTGGTCACAAGGTCCTCTCCTCATGAACACATGCTCACAGTCCTCGGCCTCCCAAGGCTCGACCCATTGCTCAATCCCGGGTTTACCCTCAGGTCAATCGGAACCCTTCTGCAAGTAGCACACACACGCCACCCCCACAGACAATTCCAAACTCTTGACCGAAAGGTCACTGACAGTTGACTCCTCCCCCGTTCATCCCTTCTCCTCCAGACGAGCTGCTCAAGACATGGTACTCGAAGGCCTTTCCCAAGAGTACTCTCTTGAAGTAACTCCTTCACATAGGCCCTACCTTTGGAGCTCACAAAAGAGCTCGGGACAAGGCTCCCTTGGGTGATGAAGTCTTCCATTCCTCATCACTTCCCAAGCTGAGACAAAAGTTTGAGCTAACTCCTGTTTCTGGCGCACATTCCTTGACACATCTCATGGAGACAGCTCAGTCATGTTTGAAGAAAGCGGACCATTCTCAATCACAGTCCCAGTCTCGGTTCTGGAAAGAAGTACACCAGAGTCTGAGAGCCAAGCATGATCGAGGTCTGCGAATAGCCCCTGAGGTCCCAAGAGAATAGTCCCTGAGGTCCCAAGACCATCACGAACCGGTCCTAAATTGATAAGTGTATAAAGCTCTAGCTCAGTTGGGGCAAGTTGAACCCCTACTGACCGACTTGCTGCACCCAGTCCGACGCATGTGCTAGACCCTGATTGTGCGAGAGATCAATCTCCTAGAAGAAACTGTCAGTGTGATGGTCGTTAACGAACCTAATGATGATCAAGAAGACCGCATGAATTGGTTCGAGGACATGATTCGTAAAATGATGGAGAAGATCGATCTGATGGAAAATACCCGGCCTCTTGGGAACTCATCACACCAGGAAGCCAATTCTCTTCATCTAGCCGATCTGTTTCCAAGGCAGCCACCTCCCTCATAGGACTATTCTTCCTCTCAACAGGTCTCTCAAACCGACATTGATACCACGGTCACCCGCATCTTGCGTGGCAGATAGATCCCGAGCATCCAAGATACAACCTTATATCAAAAGCCCTATCCTTCTTATATCGACCAGCACCCCTTTCCCTCAAATTATCAGAAGGGGAGACTACCGCTCTTCAACGACATGATTTCGCCTCACCAGCACATTGACCACTTCTATTCGGTGTGTCAAGAGACAAGTGCTGATGAGAGGCTTCTTCTCCGTCAGTTTGTTGAGACTCTTGACGGGCTAGCATTTAAGTGGTATGCCCGTCTCCCTTCGAACTTGGTACAGACCTGGGAAGAAATGGGATGCTTGTTCTACAAACGCTTCATGAAGTCGAGAGAGAAGTCTAGGCCATTGAATTTCTCACACTGACCTAGAACCTAGACGAGCCGGTCGATCAGTTCATCGTAAGATGGAGATATCTTGTTGCGTACCAAGTTACTCCCAAGCCTGAAATTGATGCCGTCCAAACCTGTGTGTGTAACATGCGGTCAGAAATCTCCCTGCATGTTGAAGCATCAAACCCAACCTCTATATCAGATCTGATCTCCAAAGTAGTCCTGATAGAGAGCCTTCTCAAGCATCACGGCAAGCTCCAAACCCCATCATCACATGCGAAAAACAATCGAAGCTCTGGTAACAGTCGTAGCAATTTTCGAAGCAATCAGCAGAAAGGAGTGATCAGTGCTGCCATCACTGTATTGGACCCCAAGAAGGCCTCGGTTCAAACATTGGATTTCTCCAAGGGGTTGATCCCTCCAAGTGCTCAGGGGACATCTCAGAGATGCCTCCACCTTGTAACCTCTATGGAAAAGATTACTGGGAGGAACAGAAAAAGAAGGTCTACAACTTCGACAGGGAGTGGGTCCCAACCTTACTTCGAATGCTGATTGAGCAACAAATGATCACCCTACTTGAGATGAAAAGGCCAGAAGATGCTGACTTTGTTACCGACAAGAATTATTGTGCCTATCATAGAATGTTGGGGCATCCTGTTCGGAATTTCTTCACGCTTAAGGATCACATCGAGGCTTTAATCCAGAAAGGACAAATACAACTCGATAGCCTCAAAAATCCATTCGGGGCAGCTGGAGCGGCTCACGTGGTAACAGTTCAAGAAGAAGACAAACGAGAGTATCATCTTGATGAACTATCACCAGACTTTCTTCGAGCACTATTTGGTATCACGTTGCAAATAGGGATCATCTTACCAAGCCGTCAAGGCAGCCCAGACGTCTCGCTCAAGGGACTCAGAACCTCTGGTGCTCCTATCATAAGATACGAGGACATGACTTAGAAGGGTGCTTTGGTTTTCGAGCTTTAATAATAGAAACAGTTCAAGGCGAACACTCCACTGAAACTATTCCAGGAGAGGATATTCGAACCACTAGACTGCCAACACAAGAGGTCACTCAGACATAGACCTCCTGTGAAAGAGCACCTCCCGAGTCCTCAGACTCTGACGAACCCTCGACTTCCCAACCATGGCAAGCTTATCGAGGACGAAGCAGGATGAAGTCCATGAGAAGGGAAGAGGTTCGCCAAGCAAGGCCAGCCCCTAAGCTACGCGAACTTGATCACCATGCACTCGTTCCTAAAACTAGTAGAAGGAGACGAGCACCAAGGGGCGCTCGCTGAAAGAGGAAACTCCCTCAACCCTAGACTGAGGTTGAATTTCTCAAACCCCTTCCTCCATTACCGAGCCTGCAGGACTTTTTCCCTGAGTCAGTCGCCCTCGCTAACCAGGACCCGCAATCTAGTCGTGAGGTCATTCATGAGCCTTCCTCTACTCAGACTCCCAATAGGTCCGATAAGGATGACAACATTAAAAGCACCCCCTAACGGTCTAAGCAGGGTGAAGGCTTAAAAGATTCCCCGCACACATCCAATTCCGATGATGACATTAAAAGCTACCAGGATCGGTCTAATATGGGTGACGACCTTTAAAGCTCTCCCCCATCTGCTATCCCTAACTCTTCTAGACCTTCTTCTTCTTCTGCTAATGCATCTTCTCCAGGTTCAACACGCGAATGCCCGGACTTTGAGGCTATTGACAAAGATATGAAAAGTTGTAATACTAACAGGTGGCATCGAAGGCAGCTGAAAAAGATGATGGCCCAAGCAGCTGGGTTCCTGTCGGTCGCTGACGACTTATTGTCTAGGGCCAACAAGAAGACTCCTCCCACTATTGAGGAGCTCCTCATGCAACATAGGAATCCCAAGGCCAAGAAACCCCACTGGCCTCCTAAGCCTGACTTCGAACAACGACTGAGAAAGTTAGGAGGGCAGAACTCCCATTCTCATGAGGCATGCCACATGGTGCAGATCTTGGAAGCAGTGACCAACACTGACCCAATCAGTCTAAGTTTAGGCAAGAAGCTACAGACACTCGTGCAGAACAACCGAGACTCTTGAAGTACCCTGGTCCACCACTTATCCCATACCCTAACACACCGACCAATCCACCACTCATTAAGTTCCCAGGACACCATTAGTCCCACATATCCAACCATCACCAAATCTTCAACCTCCATCAACCTCCATTTTACCAACACCTACCCATATTGCCCAATCTAACCAGTCTGCACCAGACTCGACTGCTCAACTTGGCCAGTTAGCACCAAGTCTGGTGGCACAATATCTACCTACTCAATCCTCACAAACTCTTCAATCCACACCGGTTGTACAACAAAGTCAGATGGTACCCCAAAACAAGCCCCCACCTAAGCCTACCTCACAACCCTCCATGCTACTCAAACCCATGGCGGATCTAGGAGTACATAGAAATGGTGATAAAATAAATGAGAATCATTCAGTGACTGTATCTATGATCACCGAATCTCATGATCTTCCCCTCACGTTCTTTGAGCCCAGTTCTTCCCACCTGACTCAGGAGCCTCAAAATTCGATGTCTTAACTATATGCACTCCCTCTCCTCGAAACTGACCCCTCCTCAAGCAAACATGCAGAAGAAGTGGCTATCATGCTCTATATCATCAAAGCACAATTTGAGGTGGAGATGTCAAAAGCATGGGTACCTACAAACTCTTGAGGTCGGGACATTCGAAGTCAATGAAGCACCCTCTGGATTGCCAATTGATGACGAAGTGGAAGTTCAAGAAGCCCCTGAGGAATGGGAAGAAGGGGACAAGCTACGACTGACGGTCTTGAGGAAGTAAACTTGGGCGATGAGAATGACTAGAGGCCAACTTTTATTTCAGGTAACATGATGCTAGAAGAGAAGGAACGCTATATTGCCTCCTACAAGCAAACCAAAACATTTTTGCCTGACATTGTCATGAGATGCCTGGTCTTGATCCCCAAGTAGCAGTACATCGCCTCGGCATTGACCCATTCTTCAAACCGATGAAGCAGAAATCGAGAAGGCTCTGGTCTGATCTTGAAATGCATATAGATACTGAAGTAACCAAACTCAAGGAAGTGAGTTTTATTCAAGAGGCCAAATACCCAAAATGGCTCACCAATATTGTGCCAGTTAAAAAGAAGAACAGGTAAATAAGGGTATGCATTGATTTCCACGATTTGAATGCTGCTTGTCTAAAGGACGACTTACCATTGCCGTTCATGGAAATATTATCAATTCTACAGGCCATTGCCAAATCTTCTCCTTCATGGATGGATATTCTGAGTACAATCAGATAAGGATGGCACTAGAGGATGAAGAGGCCATCGCCTTCTTGACTCCCAAAGGGGTCTTCTGTTATACAATGATGCCAGTTGGATTAAAGAACATAGGTGCTACGTACCAGCGAACAATGACCACCATTTTCAAAGATATGCTGCATAAGGTGGTGGAATGTTACATAGATGATTTGGTGGTGAAATCTGAGAAGAAGGAAGTTCACATGCAGGACCTTGAACAAGTGTTCGAACGGCTCTGCCTTCATCAGCTCAAGATGAATCCCTTGAAATGTGCCGGCATTTGATCAGGGAAATTCTTAAGGTTCATTGTCAGGTATCGGGGATTGGAGATCGAGCCTGTCAAGATCAAGGAAATTCGAGCAATGCCACTACAAACCACACTCGGGGACATTCGGTCTCTTCAGGGACAACTTGCTTACATTCAAAGATTCATCTCCAATCTCTTTAGATGTTGTAAGCCCTTTTCACACTTGCTGAAAACAGACTCTCCTTTCATATGGGATGGGGCATGTTAGGCAGCATTGGATGATATCAAAGAGTATTTATTAAGTCCCCCCGGTACTCTCTACACCAGTATTAGAAAGGCCCCTCTTTCTGTACGTTACCTCCCTTGATGAATCGCTCGTTGCGCTCCTGACACAAAACAATGAGGGAGGCAAAGAAACTGCTCTGTATTACCTCACCCACAGTATGCAAGGAGCTGAAAAGAATTTCCCACCAATCGAGAATATGTGCCTGGCATTGATCTTCACAATCCAAAATCTTTATCATTATGTGCTTGATCATGAGGTGCAGCTTATCTCAAGAGCCGACCCCATCAAATTCCTCATGATGTGTCCTTGTCCGTCGGGACGTTTGGCTAGATGAGCGTTATTACTAATGGAGTTCGACATCAAATATGTGCCACAAAAAGCTGTCAAAGGCTAAGCTCTGGTAGATTTCTTAGCAGCACACCCTGTACCGACATAATCTCCCTTGTCAAGTGACCTCCTTGATGAGGAAGTGTTCTGCGTTGAACTGGTATATGATTGGAAGATGTATTTCGATAGGGCCTTTTAGCTTGAATGAGGCGGTGCCCGCGTAGTGTTTCTGACCCTTAGAGATGGCATCATTCCCTTATCCTTATGCCTTGCAAAGGCCGACTCGCACAATGAAGCAGAGTATCAAACACTCATAATAGGGCACAAAGTCACCTCAGACCTGGAATTGGAACGGTTAGCTATTTTTGGCCACCCAAGCTGGTAGTACGGCAGCTCAAAGGGATATACGATGTGAGGAAAGACAGTCTCAAGCCCTATCATGACACTGCTATAACCTTGATGGCGAAGCTCGCTGACTTTTCCTTAGGACACATCCCCAGAAGGTTGAATTCCTAGGCTGATGCCCTTGCCAAGCTCCGTGCCACTATTCAAATCTCCTCTAAGGAACCCATGCCTATATGGGTAGCAGAGTGGAGGCACATTGAGCTGGTTAGAGAGTTAGATGGTTCCCAGAATGCCCTCCTTATCCATTCAGGGCACTCCTCGCTGGTAAGGATGCTCTCAAAGCTGAAAAGAAGGCAAAGCAAACCCAAGGCAATAAGTTAGAGAAACAAAGCAAGCCCAAGGCAAAGCAAACCGCTTTATAGGAGTGAAGCGGTGCTACCCCTTGAAATCCAACTTCCATCGCTTCGCATCACCGTACATCATGATATGACAGATGATGAACAGGTCAAGTTACATTATCAAGAATTAAATGCACTTGATGAGAAGAGACTGGAAGCTCAACATAACCTTGAACTCCACTAGGGGAGGATGAAGAGGGTTTTTGACAAGTCAGTCAAAGTTCGTTCATTCACTCGTGGTGACTTGGTTCTAACAATAAAAAGGCTGATCATCATGCATGAGCGATGTAAAGGAAAGTTTGAACCGAAGTGGGAGGGCCCTTATGTAATAAAAAAGGCGTCCCCTAATGGAGCTTATATATTGACTCATCCTGTCGGGAAGGATGAGATCCCCCCTATCAACGGACATTACCTAAAAAGGTATTACCTGTGATCCTTATGGTCTCGAAGGTAAGACCCTAAACATTCCTTCAAGTCTTGGTGTATGACTCTAAAAACACATTACCCTCATAGTCTCGAAGGTAAGACCCTAAACATGCCTTCAAGTCTCGGTGTATGACTCTAAACACACACCACTCTTAAGGTCTCGAAGGTAAGACCCTAAACTTTCCTTCAAGTCTTGGTGTATGACTCTAAAAACACACCACTTCTATGGTCTCAGAGGTGCGACCTTAAAAACTCTTCTTCAAAAAGGAAGAAGGAGTGTGGCAGGCTTTCTACACCCAAAAGAAGCAGAAGTTGCAGAGGTAATGAAATGAAAAAGAAGGGGAGACAATCAGTGCAAACAAGCAAGACTTTTCCATTAAAAGAAGCTACACGTTACAGATACAATTGTGAAATTTCAAAAAAATTCAATGCGAAAGATCATTAGCGTTGTTCTTACATCTAAGGAAAAGAGAAGCAGTTGATCATCAGCGTTGTTTTGGCATCTGAGGAAAGGAGAAGAAGTTGATCATCAGGGTTGCTTTTGCATCTGAGGAAAAGAGAGAAGTTTATAGCCAGTGTCGCTCCACCATCAGAAAAATAGAGAAGGGTTTTGGATCGAGTATATCAGACATACAAAATAGACTTCTCTGGCAAGGAACTGGCCTATGATGGAGAGCATACCCTGTTCGTAGTAAGTGCCCTTCCATAGAACAACATGGAGCTCACAATTGTGCTTGAGGACTTGATTTCATCAGACTCTGCAAGCCAGACGGGATTCCCCCTAACTGAGTTACTAGTTCCAAAGTCCCCAACCCTCAGAAAGTTCTTCATTGAAGGAATGCTCTCAGAAGGTCTTTGCCAATAGATATGAGCACTTCCCCTTTTGAGTGATGGCCCAAGCAGCCGAGCACGCTAAGCTGCCGTGCATGTTCACTGTCGAGCATGAAAGCCGCCGTGTGCATTTATTGTCATTCACGCTCACTGCTGAGCGTGATAACTATTGGGTATGTGGCGAGCGTTCGCCGCCATGCACGATCACTGCCGTGCATGACCACCACCGTGTACGATCACTGCCATGCACGACCATTGCCAAACATGCTTGCTACCGTGCACGATTGGCTGCCGTGCACAAAAATTTAACAAGTGTGTTTACACGTGTGCACCTTCCATGTGTTCTCATGCAACCCCTCGACTTCTCGGTGACCCTTCGATTGCCTGCGACACTTCGGCTGCCCGACCCTTCAACTGCCTGCGACCCTTCACCTCACCAAGGCCCTCCGACTTCTCTCATCGGTAAACCCTCTTTGAAAAACCCCCAAGCTCCCGGCGGTACACTATCGCACAAGGCTTTCACTGTCGGACACGCGCCTGTTGCCGGAAAACCATTGTGAAACCCTCGCCTTCCCCGGACTATTGCTGCAAAACCACCGAAAAACCTCCATAAGCTAGTGCTTGCTCAACTGGAAAACTCCCCGGCAGGCACTCGCTCTCACTCGAAAAATGCTGCAACCCCTATGTTCACTATAAAAATCCCTGCTGAGACTTCCCCTCTCACCCAAGTGAATCCTCTTCCCCCGTCGGAAAACTGTCTTCTTCTCTGTGCTCTTCATCTTTTTCTCCCCTTACGGGAAATCTTCTTGCTAGAAATTCCTTAACACTGTATAAGAAACCTGCTGCCAAAACCTTAGTGGTTTTTACCTTCAGTAAAACGATAAAAGGGCTTTTTAACCCCTTTATACCCATGGGTTCCAAAATCTACCCCACATAACATGAAAATGACATGCAAGTCCAGAAGGCCAAAGGCGACAGGACAGGTCTGGTCGGGTCTGCTCGAGCCAAAAAATGTCGCCGTCGAGCGCGTTCCCCTTGTCGAATAATGCCGTCGAGCACGTTTCCTCTTCAAAATGTTGCCACCGAGCGCATCCCCTTGTTGAATTCTCCCATCGAGCATGTTTCCTCGTCAAATGTTGCCACCGAGCGTATCCCCTAGTCGAATTCTGCCGTTGAGCATGTTTCCTCGTCAAATGTTGCCGTCGAGCACATCCCCTCATCGAATGATGCCACTGGGCACGTTCTCTCGCCACATGTTCTGTCGAGTGCATCCCTTTGTCAACTGCTGCCGAGCACGTTCCCTCTATGAATACAGCCGTGCGGGCTCTAACGCTATGCACACTCTGATGCTCACTGCCCTGTACACATCACTGCCATGTGCACTTTGTTGGCTAGAGCAATTGAATTCCACATATCATCGTTGAGCGTGTTCACTACTGAGCGAATCTCTTCTGCCTCTATACCGACACCTTTTGCATGTCTCCGTGCATGCCTTCCCTAACCGGCTTGTTCGTGTGCGCATCCGCAAGGATCAACCCTTAGCACCTTGCCACCTCCAATGGAAGTCATATTTATCTTTAATCCCCAGTGAGTCCACTTCCGCCTACCATACCTCACTAGGCCACCTTCACCATCTGAACCCACTGCCTATAAATGACCTCGATCTTTTCATCCCCAGTGAGTTAGACCATCCACAGGCCCATTTCCCATGGAGCCTTATTCGCTTCACACATCCTAGTGCGTCCACCCCTTATTGGAGACCCACATACATGACGACTCATCACGGTTCAGCTGTATGGCCATAAACTATAGTGCACGTCCTAGCTGCATGACATTAAAATGCTTTACACAACGGTCCAGCTGTATGACCATAAACTATAATTCACGTTCTGTCCGCATGACGTTAAACTACTTCGCACAACGATTCAACTATATAATCATAAACTATAGTGCATGTCCTGGCCACATGACGTTAAACTGCTTCGCACAACGGTCCATCTGTATGACCCTAAACTATAGTGCACGTTATGGTCGCATGACATTAAACTGCTTCTCACAACGGTCAGCTGTATGACCCTAAACTATAGTTCCTGTCCTGACTGCATGACATTAAACTACTTTGCCCAAGTCCTGATGCATGACCTTAAACACGCCTCCATACATGTGTGTCCCCCCAATGCACGTAATCCCTTTGCATGCCGTTCTACGCATGCCTCCCCTAGCCGGTCTGCCTGCGCATGCATATCATCTCCATTTCCTCCCTAGCAAGTCCATCTCCGTAACCCTTTAAGAACTCGCAACATTCCTCAATGAGTCATACCCATGCTCACGAAATCACGATGAGCCATTCCACCATCCATACTTACCGTCAGCACGTGGGTCACCATTATCCACCTTCCATCTAAACATAAATCATCATTCACAGACGGTCTCGTACCATCACCCCAAAGTGAGTCAAACCACCAGCATACTCACTCAATGGCCTCCACAGAATATCATCCATCGCCATCACAGTCCAGCTGTATGACCTTAAACTACAGTGCACGTCGTTGCCGCATGACTTTAAACTACTTTTCTCTGGTCCCGGAGGCATGACCTTAAACTTGCCCCAGCAAACAATGGACTTGGTGTAAACCTGAAAAGGGGAACGCTGTGAGTAAATATGATGGACGGGCATGGTCATGAAACCATGAGTAAGAGTGTTCCGTAAAATAAAAACCATGCACGGTGAAAACCTGCAATGGGCACCTTGAGCAAAAATGGAAAAAGGGAAGACATGGCTGTTAGGTCATGAGAAAAAGAGCCTAATAAAAAGGATGTTGGTGAAAATCGTCTCTACAACATTGCTTTCCTTGTCCGAGTGAAAACCCAAAAGGACTCTCAGACCAATAAGAAGGTTGATGCTGCGCTCGCCTCCATAGGGGGCTTCAGCCGCATTTCAAGAAAGTTCCTTAGTAGTAGAATACCCTGTTATTGGGACCCAAAAACAAGATCATTCACAGGCAAGAAACTGTCAAACCAGGTCAAACAAAACCTGGTGAGGCTGCAAACAACGCCATTCATACCTCCAATAGGGTGTAGAATTTAAAATCATCCTACCATACGTCTAGCGGGGTGTAGACATTAAAATGATCCCTCAAGATCTATCACAAGCAAGAAACATGTCAAATTAGGTCAATACCAGCTGACAACAACCAGGGTAGCACCCTTTCAAGGTTTCCTCGCCAAAATCCCTCCCTGGTGGGATCAGACATTCGAGTCAGCCAATAAGAAGCCCTTGATTGGACTCGGCGGGATGGGGCCCACAAAGTACCTTACTTGTCAAAGCAAACCTGGTGTAGTAGCAAACAACGCCACAAAAATTCTGACAAGGGTGAAGACTTTAAAAGCATCTTGTATGTCTGATAAGGGTGAAGACTCTAAAAGCATCTTGTACGACCGATAAGGGTGAGGACTTTAAAACACATCCCCCAAAAGTCTTCACTTCTGGATCCACAACAAGGTCCCCAGCCGTCAGAGCGTCTTGGTCACTCCTTCAAGAAGTAGCTTTTCACGAGTATCCCTCTGGCATTTGTGTGATCCGGTGGCCAGGAAGAAAACTAAAGTCGAAGGAACAATTTTGTATACGACTGTTATACTTCTCGCTTCTCTCGAAGCACAAAATTTGGTGGGGAAAGCTGTTTGAGGTCATTTTCCATCACTTGTATCCTCGGTGCGAATAAGGAGAGAGCAGTTTGTGATCTAGGTCTGCAGGTACCAAAATTTGTGTGGACTACGGAAGCTGTAGGTCAATAAAGCCCTGATCCAGAAGTGAAATTTTTAAAAGTCTCAGAACGTCCCAAGAATGTTTAAGATCATGCATAAGATTCTCTTAAGAACACCTTTCAAGTTTCTTCACAATCTGACAAGTTTAAGATAGTGCAGACGACAAAACCATTTTGGACATTCTGCCTCTATCATGCTGAAAAAGGGACTTTGAACTACATCGTCATTATTGGAGCATCAAATGGTCTTTAGACTATTGCCACTGGACTCAAAACATTTAAAAACCCTCGGGTATCAATTTTCGACGCATTTGGACACTTCTAGAGTAAGTTATGGCCATCTTACCCAAAATGGGTAGGTCATACACTATTACGGTGCACCCTCGGTGAACCAGTTTCCATTAATGAAAACTGTGGTTCTCAATTTTGGGGTTAAACTTCACATGGCCATATCTTCCTCATCCTAGGTCAGATCAAACCCAAATTTTGAGAGCATGTTCGTCTCGACGACCAGATTGATTTGATATGTGGTACGTACGATGGCATGACCCAAGCCGGGAGAAATCGAAGATATAAGTTTGCTAGAAAACTTCCAAAAGTAGAAGAAAATTTCCAGCAACATGTCTCTTCGATCAAACGGCCATATCACGATACTCGCTCCTCGGATCGACCTCAAACCAGACCGATTACGAGAACAAGGTCAGAGGCTTCATCTTATTCGAAGCTCGTACTTGATGGATGGTCAGATACGACACACAATGAGTTCGAAGTTGCTACAATTCTGGCCACAGGTTATCCAAACTCCAGCCAAAGTTTCCCAATTTGGAAAAAGGTCGTCCAGGCACCAAATTGAGCCATTCTTTTCCCAAAACGATCGTGGCAACATATTTGACACACTATAATGAAGAAAACGACAAAAAACACTAAGAAACTGCCTGAATCTTAAATCTAAGATCACACGTTTTCCCATGTTTGTCTTGTCATGAACATGGCCTGGCAGTCCTATCCGTGGTTCAAAAAGGATATCAAAACGATCATCTTCCCTAGTCGATCAAGAAATAATAGTCTTTTAGTTGGATGAAGACCAGAAGGACCCTGAATGGATCTCGGAAGATCGTGAAGATTGCATGGCCATTATAGGGACTGATTTGAAATTTGATCGATTGTTGGTACAGGGGCAAAATCCTCATTTTTCTCCTATTTTCTTAATTTTCTTTAATTCATTTAATTGTTAATTTTTATCAATTAGGTTAGAAATTGATCATCCGCTCATGTTTGGGCCCCACTTCTATATAAGGACGTACCCTCTACATGTAACTGACCCTTTTTTGATCAATTAAAAAATTCCCTTTTCCTTGTGTTTTGGGTCATGGCTAGGAGAGAGAGAGGAGAGAGAAATTTGGATGAGTACCTTTAGGTCTCAAAGGTAACTCTCTCTCTCCTCTCTCTTCTTTCTCTCTTCTCTCTCTCATCTTTTTCTCTCTTCTTTTTCTATCTTCTTTCTCTCTCGTCTTTCACTTTCTTCCTTCTGTCTCTTCTTTCCCTCTTTTGTCGTGCACGACAGTGAATACTGCTAAGAACGAATTTCTCTCTGTTTTCTCTCTCTCTTATTCTTTCCTTTTTCTCTCTTATTCTTTCCTTTCTCTCACTTCTTCTTTCTTTTCTCTCTCTTCTCCCTTCTCTCTGTCTCCTACGGTAGTGAACACTGTCGAGCGCAACCTTCTCTCTGTTCTCAATCTTGCATGGTAGTGAACACTGTCGAGTGTGACCTTCTCTCTTTTCTCTTCTCTTTGTCTTGCATGACAGTGAACACTACTGAGTGTGACCTTCTCTCTCTTCTCTTTTATATGTCTTGTATGACATTAAGAACAGCCTAGCATGACTCTCTCTCTCTCTCTCTCTTTTCTCTTCTCTCAGTCCCGCACAACAATGAATGCTGCCGGGCACGACTCTCTTTCTTTTCTCCCCCTTTCTATCCTGCGCTGTGGCATAGACTTCCAAGCAGGTCGCTTCTTTCTTTCTCTTTCTCTGCCTTGCATGACAGTTCATGCTACCGAGCAGATTCACTTTCTCTTCTCTCCTCTCTCTCTCTCTCTACTGCTTGTTTGACCAGAGGGCAAGCTGAGTCTTGTGCTGCTATGTCAGTCTTGTTGTCGAGCAGTTTAGCTGTCGTGCAAGTCTAGTTACTATGCCTGTCTAGCTGCCACATTAGACTAGTCGTTGCACCAGACTAGCCACCATGCCAGTCTTGTCGTCGAGTAGCTTAACCATCATGCCGGTCTACTTACCGTGACCATCTACCTACCGTATTAGACCAGCCACCACACCAGTCTTGCCACTGTGCCAGTCTAGCCGTTCGGTTAAACTTTTTCTTTCTCTTTCATCTTCTCTCATCTCCTTTCTCTTTCCTCTCTCTAAAGAAAACACTTCGCTTTCCTCATCTTTGAAGGGTTTGGGTGAAAAACAAACCAGCCTTCGTCTCTCTTTTCTCTTTAAAATATACATTTTCTTCGGAGGACTAGTTGAAAGACATACTAGCCTTCATTCTTTTTCTTCCTTTCATTTCCAAAATACATATTACCTTTGAAGTACTGAGTGAAAAGCATACCAGCCTTCAATTATTTTCTTTATTTCTTTGAAGTACTAGGTGAAAAGCAGACCAGCCTTCAATTTCTTTCTCTTTATTTTCTTTGGAGTACTAGGTGAAAAGCAGACTAGTCTTCAAACTCTTCTTTCTTTCTTCTTTTCTTCTCTTTTTGCTTTTCTCTCGCACTCTGTCTATCTCATCTCTTTTCTTTCTTTCTTTACTGTAACATATGCACTAAGAGTCCCTTATCAAGGAGACGCCGTAAGGCTGTCAAATTGACACGGACTCCATCATGCTATTTTCTATTTTTTCGAGTACACTCACACGTGTGTGCTCGCTATATGAAAAGGTGAGGTTCTCGGACCCACATGCCTGTATTCTAATGTGTGTGCTAGTTTGCAGGTAAGAAGAAATTAGCAAAAGGTGATTTCGAATCGACCACTGGACAAGAGGGTATTTTACGTGATCTAAGAGGGCACCCATGCGAGTTAGTTCGAGCGTGTCACGTACCCACATGAGGTAAGTCCCGCCTCTCAACTAAATTCCACTCTCACCAGTTGGTATTCCTGCTCGCGTACTCCTTGCGCAGTTCACGAGAGAGCGATCTTAGGTCCGGAGTCCAACTCAAACCCGGAGCCATGCCACCAGGTTATTCCAACTTGAGTCTGAGATCGAGGCATCTAACCAATCACATGATAAGTTTCGAAGCCGCATCACCTGCGACCCCATCTCTCTCTCTTTTACCTCGCATAGTAACTCGAAACCGTAGTAGACCTGCGGTCCTATATTTCTCTCTACGCCTTTCTCTCTTTCATCGTGTGATAAGTTTCAGAGCCGCAACACCTGTGACCCCGTCTCTCTCTCTATGCCTTTCTCTCTTTTGCCTCGCGTAGTAACTCGACACTGCATCAGACATGCGTCCCTTATTTCTCTTTACGCAGTACCTGCGACCCCAACTCTATCTCAGTGTCTTTCTCCCTTCATCTCACTATTCTTCATACGCTCGATTTGATACCTCCTAGAGTAGGCTCAAGAGTCTTAACACTCAGATCACCGCTCTAACTTCCTCTTCGTATAGTGGAGTCGAGTCGCGAGAGATACAGACGCTCTTGCCCTCACTCACTCAGGTGGAGTCTGATTAGATGCCTTGATCTCGCCCTCCAGATCTGAATGATTTGATGGCATCCGTCTTGGGTTTGGGGGAACACGGGACTTTGAGTTGGTTCTCTTGGGAACCTTGCTCAGGAGTGAGGGCGGGTATACTAACTGATGAGAGAGGAATTTAAGGTGGGTTCGGGACTTACTCGGGCAGGCTCGTATGGATGCCCTTTTAGATCACGAAGAAAGCCCCCTAGTCGTAAAAATGGTTCGAAATTGCCTCCCTTGGTCTGTACTCTCATGTTTCTGCAATGGCACACACATGGTTAATTTACAAGACCAGTGGGTCAAATGACCTCTCCTTATCTTTGGGTAAATACACGTAGGCATGCACATTTAAAAGAAAAAAAAAGGGTAAGAGGAGAGGTGAAAGAAGAAGAAAGAGATAGAATAGAGGAATAGGGAAGATAGGAATTTGACTAGGTCGCTAGACTAACATAGTAGCTAGACTAGTAAGTGATTGATCTGACATGGTAGCAAGATGGGCACGGTAACTAGATCGGCACAACAATAATACTACTAGGTGAAAAAACGATCATCGACTGGGCTGGCACGATGGCTAGCCTATCGTGGCAGTAAGGTGGGCATGGTGACTAAAACTGGCACAACGACAATACTGCTAATCGATGAGACTACCATGATAATGCTTGACTTAGCCTCCCTTGATCAAACGAGTGGGAAAGAAGAGAAGAGAGAAAAGAAAGAGAGAGGGAAAGGCATCCACAGTACTACCGATGTTGTGCATGTGAGAAAAAGAAAGGAAAGAGAGAGAGAGGAAAAGAAGAAAAAGGAATAGTAAGAAAGAAGAGGAAGGGGGAAGAAGAGAGAGAGAAAAGAGAGATAGGGAATGCAGATGAGAATGAACTTCCACTGTCCATGATAGAGGATAGAGAAGAGAGAGAGGACATGGACGACGATAAGCATTCGTCGTCCATGAATAAGGACAAAAGAGAGAGAAAACATGGACGACGATAAGCATCTGCTGTTCTTGACAGACGAATTAAGAGAGAGAAACATGGACAACGATGAGCTTCCATTGTCCAAGACAGAGAAGTGAAGAGAGAGAAAACATGGACAGCGATGAGCTTTTGCCATCCATGACAGAGGAATAAGAAGAGAGAGAAGACATGGACGGCGATGAGCTTCAATCGTCTATGATAGAGAAGTGAATAGAGAGAAAACATGGACGATGATGAGCTTCCACCGTTCATGACAGAGGAATCAAAAGAGAGAGAAGACATAGACAGAGATGAGCTTCTTCCATCAATGATAGAGGAGAGAAGAGGAAAGAGAAAACAAAGATGGCGATGAGCTTCCACCGTCCATGACACAATAATTAGAAGAGAGATGAAGCATGGATGGCGATGAGCTTTTGCCATCCAAGACACAAGGGAATAAGATGAACTTTGATAGAGGCTCCGCCCGTCACTTGGGTTAAGGCCTGACCCGCTATCTATGCCATAAAAGTAGAAAGACATCACACCCGGCGATAGGCTCCGCCATGCATGATTAGACAAGAAAGAAAGAGAAATAGAGAGAGAGAGGGAAAGCGAAGAAACAGAAAAGAAAGAAGAGAGAGAAGGATAGTAAATAATGAAGATCAAAAAAGAAAAAGGAAAGAGAGATATAGATGAGACGAGAGAGAAAGAGAGATAAGGACATAGAGAGAAAGAGATATAAAAGAAAAGGTGAGAGAAAGAGATATACAAGAAGAGGAGAGAGAAAGAGAGAGATGAGAGGAGGAGAGAGAATGAGAGATGAGAGAAGGAGAGAGAAAAAGAGAGATGAGAGGAGGAGAGACAAAGAGAGATGAGAGAAAATTACCTTTATCAAAGGGTACCAGACATTTTCTTCTCTCTCCTCTCTCTCTCTAAGACGTATCCACAATTTGAACGTGAAAAATCTCAAATTTTATTGATGAGTATTGAAAAATCAAGGGTTCTAGAACAATTGTGTTTAGCATGTACTTATATAATTGGGCATAAACATGGGTGTATGCCCAAAAACTACCTAAATTGATGATAATTACAATTTAATTGAATTAAAAGAAATTCTAAAACTGGGTGCAAAAGGACTGTTTTGCCCCTGCCCAATAATAGATGAAATTCCAAAGCAGTTCCTACTGCTGCCCTAAAACTTGCGTGATCTTCCATGGATGATTCAGGGTTGCTCTGGAATTCGTTTGGATAAAAGATGATTGTTTCCTTGTCGGGCTTGGCATGACGATCGATTTGATACCAACTTCGAGCCATGGATCGCGTTTTTAGCCCATGATCATGGGACTAAAAATTTGTATAGATGTTGAAAACTTTCGATTTATAGTGTGCTTGTTTCTTGATTTCTTTCTTTGTTTTCTTTGCTGAATTGCACTGAGCATGCCAGCATGATCACGTTGCAATGAACGCAACTTGATTTAATGTCCGGACGAAGATTTCGTTGTTTTGGGCTTTTGGCCGGAATTTAAAAATCTGGTGGCCAGAATCTATAGAAACTTTGACGCCTTCATATGCCGAATCCAACCGTTCATCGTCCGTATGTGGGTTTTCGACCACAGATAGCCCCGAACCTTACGTACATAATGCAGTTGGTTTCGTGTTGATCGGTTTACAAGCGCCGTGATATGGCTCCTGAGCGAGGTATGTTACTGCTGAATTTTCTCTAACTATCTTAATGAATCATCAACTTATCTCTAGTTTTTCTCCCTTCTCGGGTATCGTCACAGTCGTGTTACATATCAAAACGCTCGTCTTGATAAAACGAACATGCTCACCAAATTTGAGAGCTATCGGACTTAAAAAGAATAAGATATGAGTTTTTGAAGTTGCTGCTCGAGTCTGTGCACACCAACCTCATTTAATGGAGATTGGTGCAGGGAGGCCGCATGGGAATAGCGTGCACCCTACCCCTTTTTAATGTTTTACTCATAACTTTGTCTTGGAATGTCCGATTAAGCCAAAATTTGACCCATAGGGGTTTTTGACTGTGTCGATTCTAATGGCGGTGGTCCCATAGCTATTTGACCCATTGAAAACATAGTTCTAATTACAAGGTCCCTTTTAGGTTGATAGAGGTGAATTTTTCTGAAATTGTTTCTTTGTCTGCACTACTTTAGATATGTCGGATTGAGATGAAACTTGAGATGTGACCTTCTGGCATGCTTAGGAAGATTCTGACCAGTTCTGGGGAAATTCTGAGACTGTCAGGAATTCCGTTGTATGTTAAGGCTTTAACTGGCTTCTCTTTTATTCTGCATCAGGACTCAAGATGCTAAAAAATGTGTTCAAGCATCTTGCCCCGTCGAATGTTGTGCTTCAAGAGAAGTGAGAAGGACAACATTCAAAAAATTTTCTTCGGCTTTATTACTTTCTTCTTCTTAGCCTCAGAACCACGTGAATGCCGTGGAGATTCACGCAATGCTGTAACTAGGATGCTCAGACATTTGAATGCAATGTACAGGTCCATCCGTGGAGAATTTAGGGGGAGAAGAGACTATTTTGAGGGATCATATCAAATTCCTCACCCTCACATGGGTTGTTTGTGATTCTGAAGTTGAGGATTTTGTACGGACCTTGTTGGTCAGAATCAGGCCCACTTGGCAGTCGAGTGCCATGCTGAAGGACATTTTTCCCATTGAGTCTGGCCTTTTGTATCCTTTGGTGTGGGTCCACATTTCGAAGATTTTGTTTGTTATGGATAATTTGTTGAAGGGCCTTTGGTTGGCGCCCATTTGTGTTGTGCACCAGATATTCCGTGGTAGGTAGAGTACTTCAGTTTATCGAGGTGATCGGCTTTGGGTATAACCCCTGCCCACTGCTAGCAGTTTCAACAATCAAGATACCTCAATTCTTTGTTCGAGGCGACCCTTGAGGATTCAATCCTAATTGTTGCATAACAAGTCCAAGGTCATGGCTGACTTGGCTCTCTTGGGGCGTCTTCAACATCTTTGAAGTGCGTTAGCGACCTTGTGAGAATAATGCTCTTCTTCATGAGACTGGTCTTGCCTTCTTAGTGAGTTTTATTTCCTTCGAGTCATTTTTACTAATGGACTCAGGTTATCAGAATCTTTCCTTAAAGATCGTATTTTTTAGGTCTTGGTATTGTGACACCAGGGATTTTTCTCTTTGAAATGTGGGCTGGATCCGCCTGTTGAAGCGAACGCCGCATCAACCTGTTTATTGGTCCAAGCACCGTTTGTGGGTTTTCACTTGGACTTGGGAAGCAGCACCGTAGGTACGATTTTTGCCAACTTCCTTTTTTATTTGGGTCTCTTTTACCCATGACCTTTCGGCCATGTCCACCCTTATATTTCCATTTTTACTCACAATGCCCTTTGTGGGTTTTCATCGTGGTTGGGTTTTTATTCACGAAACTCTTTTACTCATGGTTTCGTGACCATGTCTGTCCGTCATTTTTACTCATGACATTCCCTTGTCAAGGTATACACCATGCCCGTTATTTGTTTTTGTGAAGGCGTCTTTAGGGTCATGCCTTTGGGACCTATGCGAAGCCTTTTAATGTCATGCAGCCAGGACATGCACTACAGTTTAAGGTCATACAACTGGACCATTGTGGAGGTGAATGGCAGTCTGTGGAGTTCATGGAGTGAGTAAGGTGGAAAGTGGTGACCCACTAGCTGACGGTGAGTATAGATGGCGGGATGATTCACCGTTTTGTGAGCACGAGTGAGACTCACTGAGGAATGATGAATGATAATGAAGGAAGAAGGGTTTAATGGGATTTTAATGTAATGAATGGACTCATTGGGGGGGTAAATGAAAGTGATGCACACACGAACGGGTCGGTTACGAAATACATGTATGAAAATGCACGTAAAGGGCATGTGCGCATGTGTGGGGGAAAATTTAAGGTCATGCTTCTGGGACCTGTGCAAAACAGTTTTAACGTCATGCGGCCAGGACGTGCACTATGGTTTAGGTTCTTATAGCTTGGACCGTGGCTATGTAGTTTAAAGTTATGTGGTTAGGACCATGCAGTTTAAGGTTGTGCAACTAGACCTTCACTATAGTTTAAGATCATATAGTTTGAACCATGGCTATGCAGTTTAAGGTCATGCAGCATGGACCATGGCTGTGAAATTTAAGGTCATGCAGCACAGACCATGGCTGTACAGTTTAAGGCCATGCAGCATAGACTATGGCTGTGTAGTTTAAGGTCATGCAGCACAGACCATGGCTGTGCAGTTTAAGGTCATGCAGCACGGACCATGGCTGTGCAGTTTAAGGTCATGCAGCACAGACCATTGTGTGGGTTGCCATGTAGGTGGAGCTCCATGGGGAATATGTTTGTGAATAGTAATTTGACTCCCTGGTGATAAAATGATTAAGGCCAGCAGGGGTTTTAGATGAGAGGCAAACTTCATTGGGGATTAGGGGACGAGTATGGCTTTTTAAGATGAAAGATGGGACTCCATGAATAAGCTCATTGATGGTAACTCAACACCCGAGGATAACACAGCTTGGTGAGAGACTGACCCACAGGGGATTTAAAGGGGTAAGCATGATCGTAACTCTGCTAGGGATCAATGGGCTGTAGTACAGGTGCAGTTCCTACTGAAGATGAGGAACATTAGCCTGCTCTTGACTCCATTGGGGATGACCAGTCGTGGCTTAGATGGAACAACCTAGATGCAACTCAACTGGGAAACACGAGTCACATCCTGGGTGCAACTCCACTAGGGATAGTGGTAAGACACAAAGAGTAGTGATCAGGTTCTAGCATGCACAACGCTAGAACATGCGTGGCACTAACATGAGGAGTATAACACACACAATAGTAGGCTTGAGAAGTAGAAGCATTGACACGTACAACATTTTAGCATGGGCGGAGGCAACACACGCGACGCTAGCGTGTGCAGTGGTAACACATGTAGCAGTAAACTTGGAAACACAGCCGGTTCTGAGCTTTGAATAACACGGACGGTGTTGAGCTTTGAAAACACAGCCAGTGTTGGGTCCTTGAGAGCATCGCCGGAGCTGGGTTGTTATGAACATAGCTAGTGCTAGGTCGTTGAGAACACAGCCGGTGCTGGTCCTTGAGAACACAGCCGGTGTTGGGTCATTGAGAACACCACCAGCACTGGGTCGTTGAGAACACAACCGACGCTGGGTCATTGAGAATACAACCGACGTTGGGTCATTGAGAACACAGCCATCGCTGGGTCGTCGAGAACACAGCTGGTGTTGGGTACAGGTTAGTGTTTGGACCTCGAGTTCAAGCTGACTCGGTCCTGGTCCCTGTTGCTTAAATTTTCATGGGAGGCGGTAAGCCTTCATTCGGGCCTCTAGTCTGAGCTCGACCCGGTCTGGTCCATCGTCGTTTGGCCTTCAAGGACCTGGCTGGCATTCCTAGTTTACGAGGGGCACTTCAGGGAAGCTCTGCCTATATAAAGGGCGTAAACCCCATTTTTCCATTTTACTAAGGGTAAAACGACTAAGGCAAGTTGTTTAATCAATGAGAGAGAGTATTCAGCAAGAACTTCGGCGAGCACGCAGAGTACTCGAGTGAGGTTTACAGGAGTTTACCGGCAAGCAGGGAAAGGTTTTGGCTGAGAAAGGAGAACACTGGAGGGAATGCAGAGGCATTCGCGAGGTTGACGAAGTTTGCCGGCAAGACTAGCGAGGTAAACAGGGAGTTTGCCGGGGAGCTTCAAAGACTTTGGTCGTGGTTTTGGGGGTTCCAGATAAGAGGAAAAAAGAGCGGAAGTTACAGTAGGGGGCTTCCTGGGGATTTTCATTGGTTTTTGGTGGTCTTTCGACAGGGTGCAAGAAGGGGAAAAAGGGGCGAAGTCGCAGCAGGGAGCTGCCTGGGGATTTCGGCTGATTTCTGGTGGTCTTCCGACAGGGGTGCAAGAAGGGGACAAATTTTTCAGTTGGTTTTCAATAGGAGAGGGGGAGTTTTCAATGGGAAACCGAGAGGTCACGGGGTAAAAAGAAGGTCATCGGGAGGTGATTAGTCGTTGGGAGTCAAAGGGTCGCATTGGGAATTCTATCCGTTGTAGAAAGACAAGGAGTCTAGAGAAGGTGCGCAATCACCGGGGAGACGAAGAGTCTTAGTGGAAGAAGCACGGGGGAACCAAGGGTCACTGGGAGGTGAATAGTCGTAGTGTCGAGGGGCCTTGAAAACACAGTCAGCGCTAGCCTTAGGATACACAGACAACGCTGTGCCTCAAAAACACAGCCGGCGCTAGCCTTAAGATACACACCCATCGCTGTGCCTTAGAAGCACAACCGGCGCTATCCTTAGGATACACCGCCGGTGCTGGGCCTCAAAAGTGCAGCTAACGCTAGTACCGGGCAGTGCTAGTCAGTGCCTTGGTCGCATGTGGGTAGCAACATGATGCGTCTGGCTTTAGTCGTTCACGGCTATTGCTTGCTCGATCCTTTGATGAACGACGGTGAATCATGTTCTGCTATGATTATGCACAACGATGATTAGGGTTGGCAAAGGGCAGTAATCAATCGTGAGGTGTGGCTTGCGACGCCTGTTTGAAGCCAAGTCCTCTAGCACGATTATGAACTTCATGTTATTCTGTGGAAGGGCCCTCATTGTGAGAAGGACATGCTCTCCATCATAGGCTAGTTCCTTGCCAAAGAAGTCTTCTTTGAATGTCTGTTATATCCCATCAAAGTGCTTCCACCTTTTCCTATTATGAAGGCCACTTTTGGTCTGTAACCATCCTCTCTGCCTCAGATGCAAGAGCGACGCTTTTGATGGTGAGAGAGAATTTTGGCTTGTAACCGTCCTCTCCTTGGATGCAAGAGAAATGCTTCTGTTGTGAGAGCAATCTTTGGCCTGTAACGGTCCTCTCCTCAGATGCAAGAGCAATGCTTCTGATGTGAGGGAAATCTTTGGCCTGCAACCGTCCTATCCTCAAATGCAAGAGAAATGTTGAGGGATCAACCGTCTTCTTTTCCTCGGATGCAAGAGCAATGCTTGGGATCAACTGTCTTCTTTTCCTCAGATGCAAGAGTGACATTCTACTGTAGCTAATTTCTTTTGCGAGTGGTGATATTGCATGATGGATTTGTAACCTCCCTAATAATGGGATTTTTGGCTTGTAACTCCTTCTTGTACAATAAAAGAGTTAAACCTTGTTTGAATTATCTTGCTTGTCGTTTTTTTTTTTTGAACTCTTTGCTATTGCGCATTGAGTCTGCATCATGGATAGTATTTCTTTAGGTATCGCCCATTGATAGGGTGCATTGCCTCCTCTCCTTTAGGATGTGCCAGTATGTAAGCTCCATTTGGCAAGACTTTCTTGACTATAAAGGGACCTTCTCACTTAGGTTCAAACTTCCCTTTGCTTCGCCCATGCATAACAATTGGCCTTCTGACGGAAAGAACTAGATCCTCATAGATGAATAAGCGGTCTTTGACTGACTTGTCAACGATCCTCTTCATTCTCCCCGGGTTGAGTTTGTGGTGCTGCTGAGCTTCCAACCTCTTTTTATCGCGTGCATCCAATTATTGATACCAAAGTTTGACTTTCTTATCTTCGGTTAGTCCTTGATGTATAGCGACACGTAGTGAAGGGATTTGAATTTCAAGGGGTAAAACTGCTTCACCCTCATAGACTAGGGAATAAGGAGTGGAATCAGTGGCATTTTGCGTGGTAGTGCGATAAGCCCACAAGGCTTCAGGAAGCTTCTCATGCCAACTTTTCTTTGTCTTTGATAACGATTTCCTTAAAACGCTGCACAGGATCTTATTGAAAACCTCGGCCAATCTATTGGTCGAGGGTGGTACATAATTGAGTACTTCTACTCGAAATCGAACTGGTTAACTAAGCGATCGACGTGATGACTTCTGAACTGAGGGCCGTTGTCAGATATGATCCGGTCTAGCACTCCGAACCGATATATGATGTGATGTCGCATGAAGTTAGCCACCGTGGTCCTAAGAACTTGCTTAAGGGGGACCGCTTGAGCCCACTTGGAGAAATAATCTATTGCAGCCAAAATAAAGACATGACCCATTGCCGAAGGAGGGCCAATATGCCCGACAATGTCCATACCCCATTATGAGAAGGGCCATGATGCCATTATAGGGTGTAAGGGCTCTGGAGGCTGATGAGCAAGGCTCGAGTGTATTTGGCACACCTGACACTTCTTAGCATAGTTTAAGAAGTCAGCAATCATCAAAGGCTAATAGTACCTCAATATGTGTATCAGTTCATAGAGCTTAGGGCAAGACTGATGCGATCCACAGATGCCTGATTGTACTTCTTTCAGAACCTTATTTGCTTCTTGCATGTCCACACATCTAAGAAGAATACCGTCAAATGACTGTCTGAAGAGAGCATCTACTTCAAGGAGGGTATACTTGGTAGACATTCAACGCACATTGTTGCACTTGGTACAATCCTCCAGGAGTCTACCATATCTTAGAAAATTAGTGATGGGCTCTCTCCAATCTTCTACTTGCTTGATTTTTGGGCATATTGGGTCGAAGAACTCCGGTTCTTGGTTTTGAACTTTAGCTCCCTGACTACGTGCCATTTTGTGTTCATCCTTGATAACTTCTTTAGCTGATAGAAATGCTCTGAATGGATAATGAGGGCACTCGGAGAAGATATTTCTCTCATCATCCATGTCTACTTCAGTTCGCAATTCAATATATCTCCACTTTGCCACCCAGACAGGCGTGGGCTCTGATGAAGATAATTTAATTATAGCCCCGAGTTTTGTGAGTGCATCAGCCTGTGAGTTTAGCCTCCAGGGGATGTGACTCAAGGATACATCCTCAAACTAGGCTATATACGATTTTACAGTATCATGATAAGGTTGAGAGTGTCTTTTCTTATGGCATAGATCCCTTTAAGCTAGCGAATGACCAACTCAGAGTTGTCATAGATCTTGACGTGCTCCACATTTGGATCGAAGGCTATCTCCAATCTAATTATAAGTGCCTGATATTTTGCCTTGTTATAGGAACCGGCTTCAGTGAGAGAGAAAGAAAGAGGCAATACTACTCCGTTTGGAGTCAGGAATACCACTCCGGTGCCTCCTCGATCAGATTGGAAGGCTCTGTCGAAATACATCTCCCACGCATGAGCAAGTTCGACACATAATACTTCTTCATGGGGGAGGTCACTTGATAAGGGAGATTCCACTGGTATAGGGTGTGTTGTGAGAAAATCAGCCAAAGCTTGGCCCTTGATGGGATTTTGTGGGATATATGTTATATCGAATTCTATCAGCAATAATGCCCAGTTAGCAAGATGTCCCGACAGGCATGGGACTGTCATGAGAAACTTTACTGGATCTGCTTTTGATATAAGTCTTACTTCATGACCGAGTAAGTAGTGGCAGAGCTTTTGTACTGCAAAGATTAGGGCTAGGCACATATTCTTGATAGGGGGATAATTCTTCTCGGCCCCGTGCATCCTGCAGTTGAGATAGTACAATGCAGTTTCTTTCCCTTTGTCATTGTTATGCACCAACAATTCCCCGAGCAACTCGTTGAGAGCGGTCACATACAGGATGAGGGGTTTTCCTAACACCGGTGTTGAAAGAACTAGAGGATGGAGTAAATAGTGCTTAATGTCATCAAGGGCTGCCTGACATGCTTCGTCCCAGATGAATGTGGTATCTTTCTTTAACAGGTGTATAAAGGGGTTACAACGACCTGAAAGGTTTGAGATGAACTTGCAGATATAAGCCAAATGTCTTGGGAGAGATCGCAGTTCTCGCAATGTAGTTAGTGACAACATTTCCTGGATCACCTTGATCTTGACTGGTTCAACTTCCAATCCTCGGTGTCTAACAATGAACCCCAAGAAATTTCCTGAACACACGCCAAAGCGCACTTCAGTGGGTTCATTTTGAGCTGATGCAGGCGTAATCGCTCGAACAACTTTTCAAGGTCTCTCATGTGAGCGTCTTTCTCTTCGGATTTACCACCGAGTCATCTACACAACTTTTCACCTCTTTGTGCATCATGTATTCGAAGATGGTCGTCATTGCTCTCTGACATGTGGTGTCAACATTCTTCAATCCAAAAGGCATCATTGTGTAGTAGAAGACCCCTTTTGGAGTCAAGAACGCGGTGGCTTCCTCATCTTCTAGTGCCATACATATTTGATTATACCCAGAGTATCCATCCATGAAGGAGAAGGTTTAGCAATGAGTAGTAGAATCAATGAGCATCTCTGTGAACGGAAACGGGAAGTCAATCTTGGGGCAGGCAGTATTTAGGTCACGAAAGTCGATGCAGACCCTAATTTAGCCATTCTTCTTCTTGACTGGAACAACATTTGCCAGTCATTTTGGGTACTTGACTTCACAAATGAAGCCGACTTGCCTGAATTTAGTCACTTCAGCATCTATCTGCATTTCGAGGTTAGGTCCGAACCTTCTTGATTTCTGCTTGATGGGCTTGATAAAGGTATCGATGCCGAGATGGTGAACCGCGACTTGAGGGTCCAAACTAGACATCTCATGGTAATGCCAAGCAAAGACATCGCGATTTGCTTATAAGAAGGCAGTAAAGTTCTCCTCTCTTCTGAAGATGAAAGTGGGTCTAGGGTAGGCTTCATCCCATAGATTTAGCTCCTCGAGTTCATCGGCTATGGCTTGGCCGCTTTCTTCCCATCCTTCTGAGGCCTCCTGTAACTCCTCATCATTGGTTTAAGAGGTCTTTTCATTAACCTCAAGTGCATAGACCCATGATCCTGACATCTCTGCTTCTAAGAGGTCTCTAGGGTAGGTCATGATCTTTACTCTTTTCTCGAACAGAGGGATAGACGGGTCAACCTCAAACATGGACAACATATCAGGTTGCAGGAGTTTGATTTGAAATTACAAGGAGGTTGAGATTCGGCAATTACGGGAGCAGAGGCACCTTAATATGAATCACTCGACTTTTGCATGGGTATCTGCAATGTTTGCCCTGTGCTAGCTGATACTTCATAGACCTGTACCATGTGACAAGCTTCTAGAGAATAGAAGCTCTGCCTTCTTGATTCTCCCAGCCTCTGCTCAAAGTTGGGCTCAAGAGGCCATAGGGGTTTCTTTGATTTTGAGTTCTTGTGCTTCTTTGAAGAATATGGCTCCTCTTTGGCTCGAGCAGCCAGGGTGTCAGCAACTGGTAGGAATCTAGCTGCTTGGGCTAGCATTTTCTTCAGCCGCATCTGATGCATCCTGCTTATGTTGGTTCCTTCAAGTTCTCTGTCAAGAGACTCAAAGTCTGGACATTTCAAGGTTGTACCTGTAAGAGACATAGAAGAAGAAGGATGAGAAGAAGAAGAAGAAGAAGAAGAAGAAGAAGAAGAAGAAGAAGAAGAAGAAGATGGTTCCTTCAAGTTCTCTGTCAAGAGACTCAAAGTCTGGACATTTCAAGGTTGTACCTGTAAGAGACATAGAAGAAGAAGGATGAGAAGAAGAGACATAGAAGAAGAAGGATGAAAAGAAGAAGAAGAAGAAGAAGAAGAAGAAGACGAAGAAGAAGATGGTTCCTTCAAGTTCTCTGTCAAGAGACTCAAAGTCTGGACTGATGATAAGCATAGTGATTCGTGTGGGTATCGAGTCTGGCCTGATCAGGGAATTTGGTCTCTGGGAGCTCAATTATGTTTTGTTCGAGTAACAATTGGAGTAGTGCAGGGACCCATTCCTTTTCAAAGGGGTATACTTTGTTCTTATGTCTGATCTAATAATCATCTCGATTAAGGTTCATAGGTGAGGGTACTCAGTTGTACGACTGTTGTTGCTCACCTACCTGAGGTGCTGTCTTTGCTGTGCTTACCCCTTTTAAGAAGTTCAAATTTCGAGAGGAACCTTCTTCGGGTCGCTTACAGTGACGGCCACACTGATCACTCATTCTATTGATTGCCCTGAGTATTGGTCCGACAGCTACCACTGCACCGATTGTTTCCTGAGCTTGCAAATTATTGTCATGACCCACTGTGGTGTTGTGACAGGCTTTCTATGAGGACTGACTTAGAGATCAGCTCTGACATGGAGGTTGGATTGGAGGCCTCAGCATGTAGAGCAATTTCAGGTCGCATGTTTCGCACACAGGTTTGAACTACTTCCTTCTCAGGCATGGGATTGGGATAGTGAGCTGCCAAATCTCTCCACCTTGATATGAATTGATCCACAGGCTCATCGAGATCTTGGGCCAAGGTGAGGTGCTTGATGGTTTGGACCTCTCTCTAGACTTCATAGAAGTGCTTGTGAAATAGTTTCTCTATTTCCTCCCAAGTATCTATTGAGTTTGGGGGAAGCTGAGCGTACCGCTGAAAAGCCGGGCCATCAAGGTTTTCAACAAACTGACGGAGAAGGAGTCTCCCGTCAGCCACTGTCTCTCGACATGTCACACTCCCTGACCTCTGCCAGAGGGCAGCAGACACGGGATCGTGACCGAAGGTTGCGAATGTCACTCAGGTGGGAGTGGCTCAACGTATAAAAACAGGAAATCAAGAGCAAACCACGAAAGAAAAATAGAATAAATCCATTCCTCAAACAAATATCAATTCAAAAGATTTAGCCATTTCATTCCTTCAATATCAAAGGTCTTTACAATTTCATCAAGGCACTAATGGCCCTAAATACACACTATGAAGTATACATCATGTTGTTGAAATCACCAAAACATACTGTGAAAGTCTTCGAAAGACTGCTTCCCAAACGTCTAAACTTCGAGCTTCAAAACCCCCAAATGACCACCCACCTTTAGCATTGATGCCACCACCTTTTACTCTGCAGTTATGCGATTAAGATGGAATGAGCTAAAAGCCTAGTAAGCAGATCTACACCATTGCATTCCAACCAGCATAACAGTGATACAATATGCAATGCACACACACACACACACACGCACACGCACACACACACACACACACACACACACACATATATATATATATATATATTCACAAGGTATAAAGTTAAAACCTCGAATATGCTTCTCATCATTATAATAGTAATATGATAATTAAAGTTCAATAGACAATGCATAAGTTACAATCACCTTACTTAAAGCAGAGTAGTAAGGACAACATATCACAGATTAAAAGTTCATGAGTAAAGCTTAAATAAGACAGGAAAACATATATATTTACTCTTGAAGTAGAAGCCACATCGGTCAGGCTAAGCCAATACTGAACTTGGGACTTTTACCCTCACTTAGGAGGGAGGACAATGACAAGTGGGTAAATCCACTTCGTAATGTCCTCACTCACGCACACAATCCCTAGCACGCTTTGGGGTTTTGATAGGCAGTGGCCTTGCAAGAAACGACCATCTCCTTATGCCCTTCTGGCAAGAGAGCGTTACACTACCATTAGGTAACCCAATGCGTAGTGCCCACATAGATCTAGGGGGCGCGACCCTCCCAACTACTCACCTCCTAAGTTCCGTCTTATCATGGGGAGTCAAAGAAAGATCATAGCTGCCGGCACCATCATTCACACAGTAGGTGGCCTTCCCAATAAGCAGCTGTCAGCACCATCATTCACATAGTAGGTGCCCATTCCCATAACACATAAGTATTGCAGCTGCCGGCACCATCATTCACACAGTAGGTAGCCTTCCCAATAGGCAGCTGCCAGCACCATCATTGACACTGTAGGTGACCATTCACATAACACTTAAGCAGCATGATACCACCTGTTACGACCCCGTCCCCGCCACCGACCACCGTACCAAACACCGTGATGGGCGATCGAGCACGGGTTTAGATTCCAATGTAACGTTTGTCACTCAGGTAGGAGTGGACTCAACGCCTCTATTTTTGGTAATTGAACAAACCATGGAGAAGAACTAGAACAAAAACTCAACTAGCAGAAGAGTAAGGAAAAACTCCACACATCAAAATTCATAATATAATAATCTTCCAAACTATTACATTTAGTTCGAGGCACCTAGACCCAATATTACACATATCCACCAAGAACAAAACAAAACCAGGACCACACAACCCACACATAAACAAGGTCTTCAAGAACACTTACTTTGTCTTTTAGCCGCTAAACATGAATTTCCAGCCTTGCACCTATCACTCCCAATCTATAAGGAGAGGAGAAATAATGAGATGAGCTATACAGCCCACTAAGCAGGTCTAGTGTCATGCATCTGTGGTGGTTCTATCCATGTGTGAAAATAGTACAGTTCATCAATATAAAGTCATAGTTTAGCATATATGCATATCAGGACAAGGCAGTGAATATGAACATTTCATTTAAATGACAGCTACCTTTAAATCCTTGCGATCATAAGAATTCGATCAGTGAAATCATTAATCAACCAATCATTGTAATACTAAACATTCCTTATACATAAAATCAACTCTTATCCACTCACTCCCTAAATCATCTACTCCTGCAATAGAGGCCCTACCCATCAGGCTAAGCCAATCCCATTGCTTAAGACCTCTACGATTGTACAGGAGGGAGGGTAATGACAAGTGGGTTAATCCACTTCGTAATGCCCTCAACACATACACACATTCGCCAGCACGCATTGGGGGTTCGATAGGCCCTTACCTTGTAAGGCATCGATCATTTCATTTCACAAATCTAGGGTGCGACCCTCTATCCTCTCCCTTAACCCGTTCCTATTATTATGCAAGTTAGGGGATATGCCATTATCTCTTTCCTTACTACTGATAAGTGTCCGATCGCATAGCAGGTAATATCATAGCAGTATCCATTATCGGTGAGTGTCCCACCATGTAGTGGCCAATTCATTACAGTATCATAACAATATCCTCCCACCGCATATTGGCTAATTCATTACAGTATCATAACAATATCCTCCCACCGCATATTGGCCAATTCATTACAGTATCATAACAACATCCACTACTGGTGAGTGTCCCACCGCATAATGGCCAATACAATGCCTCATAATGGATGAATCACATTCTCATAAATCAATGTCTCATACAGAATCATATTTAATCATAACATCATAGCATTAAGTAAAAGACATGCCTTTCATAAGCTTTCACAGGGCACATAAGCCCTCTCAGTAGCATTTGGCATTCATTATGAATTCATTTCATCACTATCGCGCTCGTGGCCCCTCTTTCTCACAAAGTGCAGTTTACACAACACCATTCACAAATCTTTATGGAATTCTCATGGAATTTATCATATTGCATTCACATTTATCATATATCATGATAACTTAGCGCCACATGGTCGTAAAATGATGTAGTGACAAGTAACAGTGACATGCCCCTCTTGAGAGGGCATAGCTCCTGATTTAGGAAGAGTTTCAGGATACCTTAAACATGAAACTTTGAGCTAATACATAGACCTTTACAAAGATAGTAATTTGAAAAGAAATTGGGGGCCATTTGATGGGTCAATAGCTTAGTACAATGTGAGCATTAGTTGCTGGAAATCTTCACTGCAACAGTGCGCAACGACATACTTGCGCATTTTGGGTCATAATTCAAAATTCGTGGGAAATTTCAAGAACATCAAAGCATGCAACTT
Source organism: Amborella trichopoda (assembly GCF_000471905.2). Next base: position 3,577,267 of record NW_006499617.1, on the reverse strand, counting down.
TGATTACATTCATAAAAATTTCCAATGGTGGAAGTTTTAAGGTTTTTGGACACCGTTTTTTGGGTCAAAAGCATTGCCCAATGAGGGCCACAGCTGCTGGAATTAGCAGCAACTGTGAGTAGTCTCATGCCTCGAAATTTTAGGCCATATCTTTTCTTCAAGGAAAAGTTTCATAATGAAATAAAAAGTAGACATAAATTAGACCTACATGCCTTTCATTCGAGACAGGTTTGGTCCCATTAGGACATCATTTGGCCATCAAACACGCTGATGCAAAAACGGTCACAGTTCTGGAAATTCATATGCTCAAGTTAAAATGCTTTTAAAGAATACTTAATATTTCCTAGCCAAGCTACACTTTGGGTTTGGAACCTTGTTCATGATAAGGAGTCTTAGAGTGACCAATTTCATGAGTGTCCATAAATAAAAAGATCATATATCTGGTAAAAACAGTCATGGCATTAAGAAGCACAAAAACTAAAATTTCAGCCTCATGTTAACCCATTCATTCTTCACATTTTCATTCTATCATCTTACCCATTCTAAATATTTGTTCTTTACATAAACTATGGATGCATAGAAACTAAACCTACATAAACTATGGATGCATAGAAACTAAACCTACTTACCTTGACTTCTCACGATATCTCAAATCCTCACTCACGGCCTCCACGAGCATTCCTTAAGCTCTACCAGTGGGCTATCTTCAAGGGGCAGCAGTGAACTCCTTAGGAGGAGAGAGGGAGTAGAATGAAGAAAACTGGTTGTCAAAGGGCTTAAGTGCTCATGGTTGGTGGGATTCACTGTAGCTGACACAATCACTTATTGATCTGACATGTACGAAGCGTCGTTGACATCTACGGAGGATGTACGTTTAACCAAGACACTTCTGGCGCTGCTCTTTCTTGTTCACCCTTTCCAGTCGGTGCTTGATCACAGCCGACGTTAGGCCTTGCATTCACAGATAGTGAGGGGTTCTCTTACACAGCCGGCGCTGCGTCTTCTTCTTACACAGCCGGTGTTGAGTTTTCCTCTTACCTTTTCTTTTCTGCTCCTTCATCACTGACGACGTTAAGCTCCCACGTGCGGCAATGCCTCAGATCACAATATGCCCGCGGGTGATATGCTCTCAGTAATACGCCGGACAGTGATACGCTCGCGGCAATGCTTACGCGCGGCGATACTTCTTATGCCTTTTGCACGCCACGATACTCCTTGTTCGCACACACCATTACCAATTCTTCACCCTTGTGCGCGACGTTAGCGTTTGCTACACGAACGACACTAGGCCAAGTCACCCAGACAACGTTCATCGTCGCCCTTAGCGTCGGGCATGCGCTTCCATTTTTCTCGATTTCTTTCTCTCTCCCCACTGTCGTGAGTGGTCCGGTTTAATTGAATTGTGACCTTTACACCATCATTCACACAGTAGGTATCCAGTCACATATCACATACGCAGCATGATACCATCATTCACACAGTAGGTATCCTTTCACATATCACATAAGAAGCATGATACCATCATTCACACTGTAGGTATCCATTCACATATCACATAAGCAATATGATACTATCATTCACACAATAGGTATCCACTCACATATCACAAAAGCAGCATGATACCACATTATGATGATATCAATATTTCATCATGATAGCGGCAATATCACATTTAAGCAATATCATAATGATAGTACCATAGTAATGTTGACATTATTCCAGTTAAGCCATACAACTCGATTTCCTGCTATCAAGGGCAATGACATGCTCTCACCATGAGGGTCGTAACTTTTAGACCATTTAGAGTTTGAAGATGATTCCAAGACCAATTTTGTACTAAACACACCTATCCTTCAAATGGGATTGTTTTGAAGATAATATGGACTCCGTTTGACTTCTTAAAGGTCCAAAGAGGTGAGGGTTTACTAGCTACACCCTGCGGTGCACAGGGGACAGCGACATTCCTTGCTCCATATCACTATAACTCCCAAACTGTGAAGCAACTTATGACGGTTTCAAAATCAAGTTTAATCCAAGATGCATAAATTTCTAACAAAGCTAATTTGAAAGGATTTGGATTCCATTTGGAGGTTCAAAAATTCGCATCAACCAAGGTGATAGTTCTGGATTTTATCAAAAGAGCCCACAGTGACATACCTTTATAAAACAAAGCATAAATTTCAATCCAAAAAGAATTTCAAAATAGTTTCTAACATTCAAATTTTAGCACATTCAAATGTCTTTCAAATGGCTATGGCTTGGCAGAAAATTAATGTCGTTTGGTTGGCTAAAATCAGTGACCACAGTGGTATTAGTTAAAAATCTAGGAAAACAGTCAACAATGATATACCTTTTCATTTTGAACGATAATTTCATTTTTGTAAAGAGTTTCAATAGTGATAAAAAATAAACATTTTACTAGACTCGTACAACTTTCCCATCGCAGTGATTTGAGGTCAATCAGACCCCATTTGACTATTCAAAAGCCTATTACAAGAATACACATATTTCTGAAATTTCACAGTCACATATAACATATCTCAGGAACACACTCCATGGTCTTCATTTCATGGTGAGGAGCATGATAACAACCATTCACTCACAATGTACACACATAACATGCATTTCTCACATAATCTAAGAATCATACATTCAGTCTTAGCATCCACTTTCATTATAGAACAAAGTCCTCAAATCACATACACTTTCTTTGCTTATTTCACATGCGTAAATTCCCATGCATCCTTATGACTACCATGCAATGGTGATGAATCCACTTACCTAAATAACAATGGTGCCTTCTCCAATCCTCCTTTCACAGCTCTCACCCACCCAACAATGGCTGCCCTCCAACAATCATTTCTTCAAACCTCGTGTCTTAGAGAGAGAGAGAGAGAGAGAGAGAGAGAGAGAGAGAGTGAGGTAGGAATGAGTGG
>NW_006499617.1:3555733-3573720 GCF_000471905.2 Amborella trichopoda | reverse complement strand
AGAGAGAGAGAGAGAGAGAGAGAGAGATGAGGTAGGAATGAGTGGAGTGGGTAAGAGAAGAGGCCTAAGTATTCTTGTGGGTGGGGTGGCCGCCCATGTGGCGCCAAAGACTTCAAAATCAGGACAAGTGGCACTCAAACAACATGCATTCAATAAGTAGCATACTCAACTCATGCATGTCAGAGACACAGCCAACGCTGCTTATCTACGCAGCTGGCGCTGGGGTTTCTACTCAATCGACGCTGGTTTCTACTCAGCAGGCGCTGCACACAACCCATTCGGCGCTGACACTTTCTCCTCTTCACAGCCGACGCTGCACACAACCTAGCCAGCACTGTCACTTTCTCCTCTTCATAGCCGGTGCTGCACACAACCCTGTCAGTGCTGCACACAACTCAATTGGTGCTGACACTCAACCCAGCTGGTGCTGGAACTTTGACCTCTTTACAGCTGGTGCTGCACACAACCCAGTCGGCACTTCACACAACCCAGCCGACGCTGCACACAACTCAGCCGTTGCTGGCACTCAACCCAGCCGATGCTGGCACTCAACCCAACCGGGAAGAGTTGGGAAGTCACATGACATGCAGCTTGGAAGTGTGTGATATGCTGGGGCGGGGATGTGGTTCCATTGAATAGGGGAAACTTACTTTTCTTATAGTCTGAGGGAAATGACACTTGATCAATATATACAGCTTTTGGTAAAGCGTTGGTCCCTGTATACTCGAGATTTGCCGGTTCTTTAAGCTATGGGTTACCATAGCGTCAATGTCTTCCTGTGAGACAGAGTGAGGGATGGAATTGTCTTCTGAGGCAGGAGGAGGAGGCTGCCTTGGAGGCGCATCATCTGAATGATGGGAGTTGACCTCATGATTAGCCTAGTGTCATGTGACATCTATATGATCAATATTCTCCATCATTGCGCGTACCATGTCTTTGAACCTATTCATATGCTCTTCTTGAGAGTCGTCAAGTTCGTTTACAACCATTACACTAACCATTTCTCTAGGGAGGTCAGCCTTAGTTGCAGTTGAGGGCTTTCGGGCTTGATGGGTCGCATGTGGAAGATCGGTTAGCAAGGGGTCAGCATGCTCCGACTGAACTCGAGTCTTGTATGCCGATCGCGTGAGGACAGCTTCTCGACGGTCATGGGACCATGGCTGCTGAGTGGTTAGGTCATCTTCTACAACACTAGCTACAGTGTAGGGTTCATGGACTTCTTCTTCCGGTTTTATCATCTGAAGAAGGTAGAAGGGATTCAGATGAAGGGGGTTGTCAGAGCTGGTTGCCCGACTGTCTTGGTTTCTTCCCGAGTCAAAATTTGCAGACCCCTATCGCATTTAGCTTTGAGGTTTTGATGGACCTCATGCCAGAACTGCGATCGAGTTTGTGGCTGATCGACTCTTCTTACGCAGGAAAGAGTTGTTTCCATTCGATGAAGCAACGAGTGTGGGCCAGGAACTGGGGCCATCCCGCGCCGGGGAGGATGAAGGACTTGATCTCCCATCAGATCTTTGCCCCGAGCCTTCTTATGAGCTCTAGAGACATGACCGAGATGATGGGGCTTGTTCAAGACGGTACTCTTGGGGAAAATCTTTGAGTACCAAGGCTGGAGGTGCTTGCCTAACAGAGGAGGAGTAGGCAGCAAAAGGGTTGACTCATGTCGGTGTCTGAGTTGGGAGCAAGGGGCTGTGTGTTACGGTGACGCGTGTACACCCCTTGAAGAAGGATCATGGGTGGCATGGGGATCAGCCCGGGCTCGAGAAGGTGGTCTGGCCTTAGGAGGCCGAGAACTGCAAGCAGGTGTCTGTAAGAGAACAGGTGGAAGCCTACTCCTTACAGGGTGCGTTAGTGTGTGCTAAGTGGGAGGACGAAGGAGTCGTCTCCCATGCGCTTGGGTTGGCGTAGAAATGGCGTTGCCCCGAGCAGTGGGATGCATATGCATAACGTGTGCAGGACCTAGCCTTAGGAGGCCTGAACCTGGACGCTGACTCGAGGTGACATAAGGGTTGCCCCGAGGTGTGGCTCGAGTGGATGACCCACGATCCTTATGGTGTGTACAAGAGGTGAAGGCCCTAAGGTCTCCGTCTCGATGTGCCGAGCCTCTAAGGGTAGAGACTCGTGGTGGTGAGGGAATGTGGGGGGAAGCGTTACGACGACCGGCAGAAGCAACGAGAACTTGCTTGCCTTTTACAGAAAGGGACTGGGCAGCCTTTCGGAGGACCTTGACAATACGATCGACAAGTGACTTGCCGGTGGCAGGGTGCATGCTGTGAGGGGCAGCAGATATGCTATCGATGCAGGGTGCCTTGACAGAAGTTCCACCAGAGCTAGGAGATGAGGAGTTAGGGACTTTTTAAGTCCCTCCTCACGCCCATCCAGGTTAAGACCTGGGAGCTAGACACTGGGTTTTTTCTCAAAAGGAAAGTTGGGAATGAAGTTCGAGGAACTTATTCCCAGGGGATGCTCATGAATGCGAGGATCAGAAAATCTCAGATCCAGATAAATGGGTTAAAGAACCTAAAAGACATGTAGCGTGTGAAAACAGAAAAACAAAGGAGAAACTAGCCAAACAAGAATGATCCGACAAAGGGGTAGTACGTCCCCAATGGAGTCGCCAAGTAGGTTAGGTGCCTCGATCTCACCCTTCAGATCTAGATGATCTGGCGGCAGGTGTCTTGGGTTTCGAGGGAACCCGAGAGTTTGAGATTGCTCTCTCAGGAACCTCGCTTAGGAGCGAGGGAAGGTATACCAATCGATGAGAGAGGAATTTAAGGTGCGTTCGGGGCTTACTCAAGCTGGCTCATGTGGGTGCCCTCTTAGATCATGAAGAAATCCCCCCAGTCATAAAACTGGTTCGAAATCACCTCCCTTGGCTTGTACTCTCCTATTTCTACAATCATACACACATGGTTAATTTACAAAACAAGTGGGTCAAGTGACCCGTCCTTGTCTTTTGATGAATGCACATAGGCATGCCCATTCAAAAGAAGAAAAAAGGGTAAGAGGATAGGTGAAAGAAGAAGAAAGAGACAGAATAGAAGAATAGGGAAGATAAGAATCTGACTAGGTGTCCAAACTAACACAGTAGCTAGACCAGCAAGTGATTGACCTGATGTGGTAACAAGACGGGGAACGGTAACTAGACCGGCACAACGATAATACTACTACACGATAGAATGATCAACGACCGGCCTAGCACGATGGCTAGCCTATCGTGGCAATAAGGATGGTAAGGTGATTAAAACTAGCACAACGACAATCTTGCTTGACGATGAGACTATCATGGCAGTGCTTGACTTAGCCTCCCTTGATCAAACGAGAGGGAAAGAAGAGACGAGAGAAAAGAAAAATTGAGGAAAAGGCATGCACAGTACTATCGATGTCGTGCATGTGAGAAAAAGAAAGGAAAGAGTGAGAGAGGAAAGGAAGAAAAAAGGAATAGTAAGAAAGAAGAAGAAGGGGGAAGAAGAGAGATAGGAAACATGGACGGCGACGAACTTTCACCTTTCATGATAGAGGATTAAGAAGAGAGAGAGGACATGGACGTCAATGAGCATTCTCCGTCCATGATGAAAGAGAGAAGAGAGAGAAAACATAGATGACAATGAGCATCCATTGTCCATGATAGAGGAATCAGGAGAGAGAAGACATGGACGACGATGAGCTTCCGTCGTTCATGACAAAGAAGTGAAGAGAGAGAAAACATGGACCGCGATGAGCTTCCGCCGTTCATGACATAGGAATCAAAAGAGAGAGAAGACATGAACTGCGATGAGCTTCTGCCGTCCATGACAGAGAAGTGAAGAGAGAGAAAACATGGATGGCGATGAGCTTCCACCATCCATAATAGAGGAATCATAAGAGAGAGAAGACATGGACTGTAATGGGCTTCTACCGTCCATGACAGAGAAGTGAAGAGAGAGAAAACATAGACAGCGATGAGCTTTCGCCATCCATGATAGAGGAGAGAAGAGTAAAGAGAAAACATAAACAACAATGAGCTTCCATCGTCCATGACACAAGAATTAGAAGAGAGAGAAAGCATGAACAACGATGAGCTTCCACCATCCATGACACAGGAGAATAAGATGAACTTTGACAGAGGTTGGGCGCGCCACTAGGGTTAAGGGTCGACCCACTATCTATGCCTCAAAATTATAAGGACATCACACCCGATGATAGGATCTGTCATGCATGATCAGAGAAGAAAGAGAGAGAAATAGAGAGCGAAGGAAAGTGAAGAAAAAGAAAAGAAAGAAGAGAGAGAAGGAAAGTGAATAATGAAGATCAGAGAAGAAAAAGGAAAGAGAGATATAGATGAGAAGACAGAGAAAGAGAGAGATAGAGATAAAGAGATAAAAAGAGATAGATGATAAGAGGAGAGAGAAAGAGAGATATGAGAGGAGAGAGAAAGAGAGAGATGAGAGGAGAGAAAAAGAGAGATGAGAGAAGGAGAGAGAGATGAGAGGAGAGAGAAAATTACCTTCACCATAAGGTACCAAACCTTTTCTTTTCTCTCCTCTCTCTCTCCAAGACGTACCCTCAATTTGAACATGAAAACTCTCAAATTTTATTGATGAGTATTGAAAAATCAAGGGTTTTATAACAATTGTGCTTAGCATATACTTATAGAATTGGGCTCAATCATGAGTATACGCTTAAAAACTACCTAAATTGATGATAATTACAATTTAATTGAATTAAAAGAAAATCTAAAATTGGATGCAAAATGACTGTTTTTCCCCTGCCCAATAATAGATGAAAATTGAATACAGTCCCTGCTGCTGCCCTAGAACTTGCGTGATCTTCCATGGATGATAAGGGGTTGCTCCGAAGTTCGTTTGATTGAAAGATGATTTCTTTCTTATCGGGCTCAGCATGAGGATCGATTTGATACCAACTTCGAGCCATGGATCGCGTTTTTAGGCCACGATGATGCGACTTGAAATTTGTATAGATCTAGAAAATTTCTGATAAATAGTGTGCTTGTTTCTTGATGTTTTTCTTTGATTTCTTCGCTGAATTGCACTGAGCATGCCGTTACAATCACATTGCAATGAACGCAGCTCGATTTTGTGTCCAGAAGAAGATTTTGTCGTCTTGGGTTTTTGGCCGGAATCTAGAAATACGACAACCGAAATCTGCAGCAACTTTGATGCCTTCATGTGCTGAATCCAATCGTTCATCATATGCAGGGCTCGGACCAGAGATAGCCTTGGACCTTACGTACATAATGCAATTGGTTTCACGTTGATTGAGTATGCGAGCGTCGTGACATGGCCGCTCGAGCAAGGTATGCTGTTGATGAATTTTCTATAACTATCTTCAGGAATCATTAACTTCTCTCTAGTTTTTCTCCTTTCTCGGGTATCATCACAGATCGTGCCACATATCAAAACGCTCGTCTTGATAGAACGAGTGAGATACGGGTCTTTGAAGTTGATGCTTGGGATTGTGCACATTAGCCTCCTTTAATGGAAATTGGTGCAGGAGGCCTCATGGGAATAGCGTGCGACCTACCCCTTTTTAATGTTTAACCCATAACTTTGTCCTATAATGTTTGAGTGAGCCGAAACTTGACCCATAAGGGTTTTCGACTGTGCCGGATCCAATGGGGGCATTCTCCATAGCTATTTGACTCACCGAAAATATAGTTTTAATTACTAGATGCATTTTAGGGTTTTAAAGGCTGATTTTTTTGAAATTGTTTATTTGTCTGCGCTACCTTAGACATGTCGGATTGAGATGAAACTTGGCAAGTGGCCTTGTAGAATGCTTAAAAATATTCTGACCCGTTCTAGGGTAATTTTGAGATTGCTGGGAATTTCACTATACGTTAAGGCTTTATTACCTGGCTTCTCTTTTGTTTCGCATCGGGACTCAAGGTGTTGAAAAATGTGTTTAAACAGAGTCATCCTGAGTAGGTAGTCATGAGAGTTCGAACTCTTTAGTCGCTCTAATCGTCAAGTTTTGCAGCGTTTATACGAATAGAGGGACCTCTGCAATACCTTCCCTTCATCCTTCATTTGTCAGCCAATCCTTGTTCGAGTGAGCCATTATAGAGGGGTACTTTCAAGTCCACATTGCATGCTCTAGAGTAAAAGAACCAGACGACACGTCAAAGTTGAGAGTTTGTGTCCAAATTGTGTTGACAGACAGATAGAGGGCTTCGTGACTGTTCTAAGAGGGAGACTACCCGGGTGCATCCCCGAACCCACAAACGACGAGGTAGGCGTCTGAAACACACCCTCGTCAAAAAATATCTCTTGCTGTTGGTTCCTTTTCACAAAAAGAAGAGTGCATTCGTATGCTTAAAACGTGTCCTGCACGTGCACCCCGCATGGTTGTTTGAGAGAGGGTTTTCTCTCACCAAGAAAACCAGGCTCTGACCAGGTAGTCCAGTAGTATTCTTTACTTTTGGACTTTTGAGCCAGGAGTGTTTCCCTTGAGTGTCCTCCTTTGTCGTGTAATCCTTTGAGCAATGTGTGGACCTCTGGTTGGTCAAAACTCCTTAAGAGGATTCCTTCGAAGGACTTCTTGTAGAGGAATCTTTGATCAAGAAGTTGATCGAGAATGGTCTTAAGGCGTCCTTGTCTCTCTTTGAGGCTCCTTCGGGATAAGTTACATATTTTAAGAGGACTGATACATCATGATACTAAGGCTTGGCTTTGACAATATGGTTGGACCCGAGGGTGAACACTTCTTCTTCCCTTTCTGGTTCTTGATCTTCCTCTTTCGAATCCATGTTGGGAGGAGAAGGATTACTCTTATATCTAATGTAGAATGGTTGGACATTCCTTTGGGGAGGAATGTCCACCATTGATGTGAGAGCGACTAAGGTACTGGCGAACCGATTGTTTTTCCTAGTCACATTTTGAATGGTTATTCTTTGGAAGTATCTTGAGCGCTTTCCAACTGAGTCTTGGTAGGGTTGGAGATTTTTGTCTCTACCCTTCCATTCCCCATTGGTTTGATTTATTACAAGTAGAGAATCGTGGATGACCCATAATTGTTCAATTCAGAGTTCATGGGCGTTCTCGAGACTAGCTATTAAGGCTTCATATTCTGAAACATTGTTGGTGCAAGGAAAATTGAGCCTTGTAGCGGTTGGAAACAATATTTTCTCTGGAGATCATAGGATGACTCCAACACCTGTGACACATTCATTCCTAGCCCTGTCAAAGTATAGGTCCCAAGTGGGATCCTCAATGCCTAAGAGGTCCGCATCTGAGAGATCTGATTTGATGGGCACACAATCAAGTAAGGCATGCTTAGCTATTTGATCGGCAATTGCTTGCCCCTTGACCAGTTTTTGAGTGACATATTCGATGTCATATTCACTTAAGAGAATCCTCCACTTGGCTAATCGTCCATTAAGAGCAGGCCATTCTAATAGGCACTTGAGTGGATCCATCTTGGATATGAGGTCGATGATATGAGAGAGCACATAATGCCTCAAATTTTGAGTTGACCATGCCAAGGTTCGACAATGTTTTTTCATATCATAGTACTATGTTTCATAATCAACCATTGTCTTACTGATGTAATAGATGGTCTTTTCTTTTCCTTAATCGTCATACTGCCCTAACATCACCCCCATTGTCTTGTCTGTAATAGCAAGGAAAAGGAAAGGGGGTTTGTTGGGATCAAGTGGACTCAAGATTGATAGGTTAGAAAGGTACTCCCTTATGTGGTCAAAGGCTAGTTGACATATCTCGTCCCAGATAAATGGAGTGTTCTTCTTTAGCAAGCGAGAATGAAGCACATTTCTTAGCTAACTGAGAGATGAATATCTGGATAGCTTGGATACTGATTTACAGCCCACGTATTTCGTGTATATTGATAGCCCGAATTTTCATTGAGTCTACTTATATGATTCTTTTGCTCACAATGAAGCCAAGAAGCTTGCCAGAATTGACATCAAAGGTGAACTTTTGAGGATTTAGTTTTAGCCGATGCTCTTGAAGTCGGTCAGATATGATATTTACATTGGTGAGGTGGGCATCCTTAGTTTTGGATTTGACTAGGATATTGTTCACATAGTCTTCCATGATGTCTTGCATCACGTATTGAAATATAGCAGTCATGGCCCTCTGATAGGTTGCCCCAGTATGTTTGAGACTGAAAGGCATGAATATATAGCAATATGTTCTCCATTGCATGATGAATGAAGTCTTCTTTTGGTCTTGATGAATGAAGTCTTCTTTTTGTCTTCTTTCGCCATGAGGATCTGATCGTAACCAGAGAAACTGTCCATGAAGGATAACATCTGGTGTTATCGACTAGGGCATCTATATTTGGAAGAGGAAAGTCGTCCTTAGGACAAGCTCTGCTAAGATTCATGTAGTCAACACAGACTCTGATTCTTCCATCTTTCTTAGGTACTACCACAATATTGGCTAACCAATCTAGATAGTCCACAGGTAAGATGAAATTTTCCTTCAAAAGCTTGTCAATCTCTTCTTTTATCTTAAACTCCAAGTGAGGATTTTTTCAGTGCAGTTTTTGTTTCACGGCCCTTGCCTCGTCATGGAATAAGAGATGGTGTTGTACTAATTCAGGGTTTAGACCAGGCATGCCATCATAGGACCAGGCAAAGATGTTTATATATATTTTTAAGAGTTAGATCATCTTTCCTTGCTCTTCTAGTGATAGAGAGATTCCTATTTTTGTAATTTTTGGATTACCCTTAGTTCCCAAGTTAATGTCTAAGGTTTTCTCAACTATAGCAATTGGACTACCATCGAATCTTGTCTTAAATTGCTCAGCTTCAAATGGAGGTTCTTCATCTGCCTCAAATTTTCATTGGCAAGTGAGTCCTCATTTTGTTTTTCATTTTCTTCCTTGACTTGACTCAAGATTTCATTGGGTTTGTTAAGGGTCTTGATTACATTCTCTACAATAGGAGTGGTGATGGTGCTGGAGGAGCTTTAAGCAGGATGTCTATATGGACATCTTGTGCCAACCTATTTTTCGCCACAGGTACTTGAAAATTTCATTGTATCCCCTTGATGGATTCAATGGATAGGGGACTGACGCTCCAATTTTCAATAGTTACCCTAGTTTTCTTAAGGGTCGAGGAAGTGGTAGTTATAGTGTTGACTCCAAGTATAAGCCATGAAAATTGTCGTTTTAACGGCTTTTCCTTTGAGGGATATTCAATTATGACTTTTGTTTCTGGAAGAGATTCAGTTTTAGCATGATGAAGGCCCTGAATTCCCCCAAGAACGAAGCAAGGATTATGAGAAGGCTTGAGTTTGCATTGAAATTTAGATCCTTGGTGTCTATTTTTGCTTGAGGGGGATGAGCGATTGCCAACACCTTTTGTTTGATTTCTCCAAGGCCGGAGCCTAAGGTAGAATCCCTGAGCTAATAGCATATGCCATGTCGTGTACGAACCGAAGTCGTAACGAGTATAACAAACTTTCAGAGTCTCATTCAGTTTCTTGTCATCAATTATCCTGGGAGATGATTTTTTCTACGCTATAGGGATCATGACATTTATATGTTAGAAGCAGTATCTCTCATATTTTCATTTTTTTAGAGAACTCCCCTTTTTCGGCTTTGATAACATCTGAACATACCCGAGCCACACCTCCGGTGGTTGGGAACTTCAAGTATTGGTGCAAAGTGGAAGGAACAACAGGATTTTCATGTAGCTATGGCCTACCAATGAGTAGGTTAAAGAGGGTTCAATGTCAACGACATAGAACCTCACTATTTGGACCACTGGTCCAATCTTAAGAGTGAGAGAGATGATCCCTAAGTTTTTTCTCTGAGCCCCATCATAGGTTGCAACTGCGATGTTTGAAGCCTCAAGGTTTTTTTGAGAAAACCCTACTCTTAGAATAATTTTCAAAGGGCATATATTCAGAGATACTCTATTATCAACTATGAAGTGGATGAGTGTGGAAGCAGTTGAACCCCGGGGGTATATCATCATTGGTGAACGTGATAGGGGTTGGTGCTATTAAAAGATTGATCATATTGCTCAATTATTCAGGTTTAGTGTGGGTAGGAACATGAGTCTTTCTCAGTATTTCCTTGATTTGGGCCCAGTGAATGGGCTAATTATTTAGCAAATCCATGATAGAATGGGTGCTGGAATCTTACTAAGATGAGTTGATAAGTTGTATATTGTGGTAGGCTGAGCTACGTCTATTTCTTGTCCATTCATTATTTCATTGGCACAGTGGGGTGCTTGGACTAGAGGATAGCATGGGTAGTTCTGAGGAGGGACTAGGATTGAAGCAGCCGTAGGCTGATAAACTAGTATTGGGGCCTAAGAATGGATAGCTGGGGCCTAGTGCACTGGGTATCCCAAATAAGGATGACTAGAGGCCAGGATTGTGACCAAAGGGTATGGAGCCTACTGATATGGCTGACTTGGGGGATATTGAGTTGGAATAGCGGCTGAATAAGCCACTTGCAACTGATGGTATGGAACTGGGGTGGCCTGAAGAGGCTGCACAAGTGGATGACTATACATGACTTGAGGAAGTTCAGGTCTGGACTGACTATGGGATGGATGGTCCCGTGGTCGAGCTAGATCTACAGGAGTTGGAGGATGAGAAGATTGGCGGTGTCGGCTCTCCAACAGCATGGAACTCACGTGACTTGGTTGTTCAGGGGCTAAAGCGGTCCTCTTACTCTAACCCGACTGACGACTCGATGCCTTAGGTGAGGCGTACAGCTCGACAGGACCAGCACACCTCAAGAAGGCCTTGATTGAAGGAAAGTTCTTGAGCCTCTCAAATGAAAATGTGTCATATAACTAGGGGGTTGCTGATCAAAATGAGAGAACTATGCATGGCCTTGGTGGGTGAACTATGATGGCTTAGATTCTGGTTATTAGGGCACCTAGAATGAGTCTTTCGAGGATCCCAACCTGATGGACGAAACCCTCGCCTTGAGGAGGTAGACTCGAGGGTCAGGCGAGTTAAGGGGAGCTGGGGTGTTTTCTATAATGTAAATTTCGATAGCACCTCCATTGGACTTGTACAGTTTGAATATATTTTTTCAGCACCTTGGAGCCCCAATGCGGAATAAAAAGAGAAGCCAGTCAATAAAGCCTCGACATACAGTGGAATTTCTGATAGTCTCAAAATTTCCCCAAAACAAGTCAGAATATTCTTAACCACTCCAAAAGGCCACCTGCCAAGTTTTGTTGTAATTCGGCATGTCTAAGGCAGCACAAATTAGTTTTGGAAAAATCAGCCTCTAGCACCCTGAAACGAACCTCATAACTATAACTCTATTTTTGACGCATCAAATAGTTGTGAGACCACCGCCATTGGATTTGGAACAGTCGAAAACCCCTAAGGATCAAGTTTAAGCTTAAACCGACGTTCTAAGACAAAGTTATGGGTCAAACATTAAAATGGGGTAGGCCGCACGCTATTCCTGTATGACCTCCCTGCACCAATCTCCATTAAAGGAGACTAGTGTGCACAGTCCTGAGCAGCAACTTCAAAGACCCATATCTCACTCGTCTTGAGTCGGATCATGCTTAAATTTTGTGAGCATGTTCATCTTGTCAAGACGAGCGTTTTATTATGTGGCACGACCCCTGACGATACCCGAGCAGGGATAAAAACTAGAGAGAAGTTGGCGATTCGTGAAGATAGTTGTAGAAAATTCAGTAGCGACATGGCTCGCTCGAGTGGCCATATCACGGCGCTCGTGTACTGGATCGATGCGAAACCAATTGCATTATGTACATAAGGTTCGAGCCTATATCGAACCCCGCGTACGATAAACAAATGGATTTGGCATATGAAGATGTCAAAGTTTCTACAAATTCTGGCCATCGAATTTCTAGATTCCGACCAAAAACCTATGAAACTATCTATTAGAAGTTTTCGAGAACTATACAAATTTCGAGTCGGTATATACTGCATGACCCTAAACTGCTCAGCCTTGGTCCATACTGCATGACCCTAAAACTGCTCAGCCACGATCCATATTTCATGACACTAAACTTCTTTGCCTCGGTCCATATTGCATGACCGTAAACTGCTCAGCCTCGGACCTTACTACAAGACCCTAAACTACTCAGTCTTTGTCTAGATGCACGACCCTAAACTGCACGGTACAAACTATACGACCTTATACTGTAGTGGAGGTCTAGTTGCACGACCTTAAACTGCATGGTCCATACTGCATGACCCTAAGCTCCTCAGCCACGATCCATACTGCATGACAAAAACTTCCTCGATTTTGGTCCATACTGCATAACCCAAACCTGCTCAGTTTCGATCCGTACTGCATGACCCTAAACTACTCAGCCTGGGTCCATACTTCATGACCCTAAACTGGTCATCCACGGTCCATACTGTATGAACCTATACTGCTTAGCCTTGGTCAAAACTATATAACCTTATACTGTAGCTGTGGTCCATGATGCACGACTCTAAACAGCTTAGTTTCGGTCCATACTACATGACCGTAAACTACTTAGTTTTTGTCCACACTACATGACCCTAAATTGCTCAGCCTCGGTCCGTACTGTATGACCCTAAATTGCTCAACCTCGGTCCAAACTACATGACCTAAATTGTTTAGCCCTTGCCAAACTATATGACCATTAACTGTAGCTGCGGTCCAAACTGTAAGACCCTAAACCGCTCAGTTTCGGTCCATACTACATGACCCTAAACTACTCAGCCGAGGTCCATATTGCATGAACCTAAAACAACTCAGCCATGGTCCATACTGCATGACCCTAAACTACTCAGCCTCGGTCCATACCGCATGACCCTAAACTGCTCAGCCTTGGTCCATACTGCATGACCCTAAACTTCTCAGTCTTGGTTTCGATGCACGACCCTAAACTACATGGTCCAAACTATACAGCCATAAACTGCAATGGAGGTTTAATTGAGTGAACTTAAATTGCATGGACCATACTTCATAACCTTAAACTACTCAGCCACTGCTTAGTTTCAGTCCATACTGCATGGCCCTAAACTGGTCAGTTTTGGTCCACACAGCATGACTCTAAACTGCTCAGCTTCAGTCCATACTGCATGATGCTAAACTGCTCAGCCTCAGTCCATACTACATGCTCCGCAACTGCTTAGCCTCGATCCAAATTATATGACCTTAAATTGTACCTACAATCCATACTGGATGACCCAAAATGGCTAAGTTACAGTCCGTACTTCATGACCCTAAACATCTCAGTTTCAGTACGTACTGCATGACCCAAAATTGCTCAGCCTAGATCGATACTGCATGACCCTAAACTTCTCAGCCTCGGTCCATACTTCATGACCCTAAACTCTTCAGCCTCGATCCAAACTGCGTGACCCTAAACTTCTCAGCCTTGGTCTAAACTATATGACCTTAAACTGTAGCTGCGGTCCATGCTGCATGATTCTAAACTGCTTAATTTCAGTCCATACTGCATGACACTAAACTGCTCAGTTTCGGTCCATACTGCATGACCCTAAATTGCTCGGCCTCGATCCATACTTCAAGACCCTAAACTGCTCAGCCTCGATCCATACTGCATGACCCTAAACTGCTCAACCATGGTCAGAACTATATGACCTTAAACTGTAGTTTCGGTCCATACTGCAAGACCCTAAACTGCTTAGTTTCTGTCCATACTGTATGACCCTAAATTACCCAGCCTCGCGTCATACTGCATGACCCTAAAACTGCTAAGCCACGGTCCATATTGCATGACCCTATACTGTTCAACCTCGGTCCATACTGCATAACCCTAAACTGCTCAGCCTCGCTCCATACTGCATGACCCTAAAATGTTAAGTCTAGGCCAAGATACACGACCTTAAACTGCATGGTCCAAACTATACGAGCATAAACTGTAGTGCAGGTCTAGTTCAGTGACCTTAAAATGCATGGACCATACAACATGACCTTAAACTACTTAGCCACGGCTCATGCTGCATGACCCTAAACTGGTTAGTTTCGGTCTATACTGTCGGACCCTAAACTGTAAAGTTTCGGTCCATACTTTAGTACCTAAAAATACTCAGCCTCGGTCCATACAACGTGACACTAAATTGCTTAGCCTCGGTCCATACTGCATGACCCTAAACTGCTCTGCCTTGATCTAATCTATATGACCTCAAATTGTAGTTGCGGTTTATAGTGCATGACTCTAAACAGCTCAGTTTCAGTCCATACTTCATGACCCTAAACTGCTCAATTTCGGTCCATATTGCACGACCTTAAACTGATCAGCCTTGGTTTATATTGCATGACCCTAAACTACTCAGCCTCGCTCCATACAGCATGACCCTAAATTGCTCAGCTGCGGTCCATACTGTATGACCCTGAACTGCTCAACTCTATTCCAAACTATATGACCTTAAACTGTAGCTGCGGTTCATGCTGAATAACTCTAAACTACTCAATTTCGGTCCATACCGCATGACACTAAACTATTTAGTTTCGGTCCATACAACATGACCCTAAACTGCTCAGCCTCGCTCCATGCTGCATGACCCTAAACTACTCAGCCTCGGTCCATACTATATGCTCCGAAACTGCTCAGCCTTGATCCAAATTATATGTCCTTAAATTGTAGCTGCGATCAATACTGGATGATCCAAAATGGCTAAGTTTGGGTCCATACTTCATGACCCTCAAAATCTCAGTTTCGGTATATGCTGCATGACCCTAAACTGCTCAGCCTCGATCCATACTGCATGACCCTGAATTTCTCAGCCATGGTCCATACTTCAGGACCCTAAACTTTTCAGCCTTGGTCCATACTGCATGACCCTAAACTGCTCAGCCTTGGTCTAAACTATATGACCATAAACTGTAGCTGCGGTCCATGCTTCATGACTCTAAACTGCTCAATTTCGGTCCAAACCGCATGACAATAAACTGCTCAGTTTTGGTTCATACTGCATGACCCCTAAATTGCTCGGTCTCGGTCCATACTGCATGACCCTATACTTCTCAACCTCGGTCCATGCTGCATAACCCTAAACTCCTTAGCCACGGTCAAAACTATATGACCTTAAACTGTAGTTTCGACCCATACTGCAAGACGCTAAAGTGCTCAGCTTCGGTCCCTACTGTATGACCCTAAATTACTCAGCTTCGGTCCATACTACATGACCCTAAAAATGCTAGGCCACAGTCCATCTTGCATGACCCTAAACTGCTCAACCTCGGTTCATACTGCATTACCCTAAGCTGCTCAGCTTTGGTCCATACTGCATGACCCTAAAATGCTAAGTCTTAGTCAAGATGCACGACCCTAAACTACATGGTCCAAACTATACGAGCATAAACGGTAGTGCAGGTCTAGTTGAGCGACCTTAAAAAGCATGGACCATACTGCATGACCTTAAACTACTTAGCCATGGTCAATACTGCATGACCCTAAACTGCTTAGTTTTGGTCTATACTGCTTGACCCTAAACTTCCTATTTTCCGTCCACACTTCGATACCCAAAATTGCTCAGCCTCGGTCCATACAGCATGACACTAATCTTCTTAGCCTTGGTCCATACTGCATGAACCAAAACTGCTCTGTCTTGATCCATACTATATGACCTTAAATTGTAGCTACGGTCTATACTGCATGACTTTGAATAGCTCTGTTTCGATCCATACTTCATGATCCTAAACTGCTCAATTTCGATCCATATTGCACGACCATAAACTGATCAGCGTTGGTTTATGTACATGACCCTAAACTACTCAGCCTCTGTCTATACAGCATGACCCTAAACTGCTCAGCCTTGGCCCATACTGTAAGACCTAAACTGCTCAACCTTGTTCCAAACTATATGACCTTAAACTATAGCTACGGTCCAAGCTGAATAACTCTAAACTGCTCAGTTTCAGTCCATACTGCATGACGCTAAACTATTCAGTTTCGATCCATACAGCTTGACCCTAAACTGCTCAGCCTCGGTCCATACTGCATGGCCCTAAACTACTCAGCCTCGATCCGTACCACATGCTCCTAAACTGCTCAGCCTTGATCCAAATTATATGACCATATATTGTAGCTACGATCCATACTAGATGACCCTAAATGGATAAGTTTCTGTCCATACTTCATGACCCTAATCATCTTAGTTTCAGTATATATTGCTTGACCGTAAACTGTTCAGCCTCGATCCATACTACATGACCCTAAACTGCTCAGCCTTAGTCCATACTTCATGACCCTAAACTGTTCAACCTCGGTCCAGACTGCGTGACCCTAAACTGCTCAGCTACTATATGACCTTAAACTGTACTTGTGGTCCATGCTGCATGACTTTAAACTGCTCAATTTTGATCCATACTGCATGACACTAAACTGCTCAGTTTCCATCCATACTGCATGACCCTAATTTTCTCGGCCTCGGTCCATATTGCATGACCCTAAACTGCTCAGCCTCGGTCCATGCTGCATGACCCTAAACTGCTCAACCATGGTCAAAACTGTATGACCTTAAACTATAGTCTCGGTCCATACTGTAAGACCCTAAAGTGCTGAGTTTCGGTCCATATTGTATGACCCTAAATTACTCAACCTCGGTCCATACTGCATGGCCCTAAAACTGTTAAGCCATGGTCCATACTGCATGACCCCAAACTGCTCAACCGCGGTCCATACTGCATGACCCTAAACTGCTCTGCCTCGGTCAATACTGCATGACCCTAAAATGCTCAGTCTTGGTCTAAATGCATGACCTTAAACTGTAGTGCAGGTCTAGTTGAGTGACCATAAAATGCATGGACCATACTGCATGACCTTAAACTGCTTAGCCACGGTCCATACTGCATGACCTTAAACTGCTTAGTTTCGGTCCATAGAGCCTATTCCTAAACTGCTTAGTTTCGGTTCATATTTCGTTACCCTAAACTTCTCAGCCTCAGTCCATACAGCGTGACACTAAACTACGTAGCCTCGGTCCATGTTACATGACCCTAATCTGTTGTGCCTTGATCCAAACTATATGACCTTAAATTGTAGCTACGGTCTATAGTGCATGACTCTAACATCTTAGTTTTGGTCTATACTTCATGACCATAAACTGCTCAATTTTGGTCCATACTGCATGACCTTAAACTGATCAGCCTCAGTTTATACTACATGACCTTAAACTACTCAGCCTCAATCCATACAGCATGACCCTTAATGGTTCAGCCTCTGTCCATACTGTATGACCCTAAACTTCTCAGCTCTGCTCCAAACTATATGACCTTAAACTGTAGCTACGGTCCATGCTGAATAACTCTAAACTGCTCAGTTTTGGTCTATACTGTGTGATGCTAAACTGTTTAGTTTTGGTCCATACTGCATGACCTTAAATTGTTCGGTCTATACTGCATGACCCTAAACTGCTCAGCCTCCGTCAATACTGCATGACCCTAAACTGCTCAGCCTTGGTCAAAACTATAAGACCTCAAACTATAGCTGCGGCCCATACTGCATGACCTTATACTGCTCCGTTTCGACCCTTACAGCATGACTCTAAACTACCCAGCCTCAGTTCGTACTGCATGGCCCTAAAACTGCTTAGCCACGGTCCATACTGTATGACCCAAAACTGCACAGCCTCAGTCCATACTGCATGACCCTAAACTGCTCAGCCACGGTCCATACTGCAAGATCCTAAACTGCTAAGTCTTGATGAAGATGCACGACCCTAAATAGCATGGTTGAAACTATACGTCCATAAACTGTAGTGGTGGTCTAGTTACGCGACCTTAGATTACATGAATCAGACTGTATGACCTTAAACTGCTCAGCCACTGTCCATACTGCATGACCCTAAACTGCTTAGTTTTGGTCCATACTGCATGACCTTAAACTGCTCAGTTTCGGTCCATACTGCATGACCCTAAATTGCTCAGCCTTGGTCCGCACTACAAGACCCTAAACTACTCAGTCTTGGCCTAGATGCAAGACCCCAAACTTGCGGGTCAAAACTATACGACTTTATACTATTGCGGAGGACTAGTTGCACGACCTTAAACTTCGTGGTCCATACTGC
>NW_006499617.1:3524741-3555663 GCF_000471905.2 Amborella trichopoda | reverse complement strand
CCTGGTCCATACTGCATGACCCTAAACTGCTCAGCCTCGGTCCATACTGCATGATCATAAACTGGTAATCCTCGGTCCATACTACATGAACCTAAACTGCTCAGCCTTAGTCCAAACTATTGATCCTTAAACTGTGGCTACGGTCCATGTTGCATGACTCTAAACCGTTAAGTTTAGGTCCATACCGCATGACCCTAAACTGCTCGGTTTCGGTCCACACTACATGGCCCTAAATTGCTCAGCCTCGGTCCATACTGCATGACCCTAAACTGCTCAGCCTCGATCCAAACTGCCTGACCCTAAACTGCTCAGCCTTGGGCAAAACTATATGAGCATCAACTGTAGCAGTGGTCCATACTACAAGACCATAAACTGCTCAGTTTCGGTCAATACTGCATGACCCTAAACACTCAGCCTAGGTCCAGACTGCATGACTCGAAAACTGATCAGCCACTGTCCATACTGCATGACTCGAAAACTGATGAGCCACGGTCCATACTACATGACCCTAAACTACTCAGCCTCGGTACATACTGCATGACCCTAGACTGCTCAGCCTTGGTCCATATTACATGCCCCTAAACTGCTTAGTCTTGGTTTAGATGCACTACCCTAAACTGCATGGTCCAAACTATACGACCTTAAACTGTAGTGGAGGTCGAGTTGCGTGAACTTAAACTGCATGGACCATTCTCCATGACCTTAAGCAACTCTGCGACGGTCCATACTCCATGACCCTAAACTGCTTAGTTTCGGTTGTTACTGCATGAACCTAAACTTCTCATTTTCGGTCAATACAGCATGACCTTAAACTGCTCAGCTTCGATCCATACTGCATGACCCTAAACTCCTGAGCCTCGGTCCACACTACATGCTCCTAAACTGCTCAGCCTTGATCCAAACTATATGACCTTAAATTATAGCTGCTATCTATACTGCATGACCCTAAATAGCTAAGTCTCGGTCCATACTTCATGACCGTAAACTGGCATGACCCTACACTGCTCAGCCTCGATCCATACTGCATGACCTTAAACAGCTCAGCCTCGATCCATACTGCATGACCCTAAACTGCTCAGCCTCGATCTATACTGCGTGACCCTAAACTGCTCAGCCTTGGTCTAAAGTATATGACCTTAAACTGTAGTTGCGATCCTTGCTGCATGACTCTAAACTGCTCAGTTTTGGTCCATACTGCATGACCCTAAACTGCTCAGTTTCGGTCCATACTGCATGACTCTAAATTGCACGGCCTCGGTCCCTACTGCATGACCCTAAACTGCACAGCCTCGGTCCATTCTACATGACCCTAAACTGCTCAGTCATGGTCAAAACTATATGACCTTAAAATGTAGTTGCAATCCATACTGCAAGATCCTAAATTGCTAAGTTTGGATCCATACTGTATGACCCTAAACTACTCAGCCTTAGTCCATACTGCATGACCCTAAACTACTTAGCCTCGGTCAATACTGTATGACCCTAAACTACTCAACCTCGGTCCATACTGCATGACCCAAAATTGCTTAGTCTTGGTCTAGATGCAGGACCCTAAACTGCGTGGTCCAAACTAAACGAGGTTAAACTGTAGTGAAGGTCTTGTTGAGCGACCTTAAAATGCATAGACCATATTGCATGACCTTAAACGGCTCAGCCAGGGTCCATATTGCGTGACCTTAAACTGCTTAGTTTCAGCCCATACTGCTTGACCCTAAACTGCATAGTTTCGGTCCATACTGCATTACTCTAAACTGCTCAGCCTCGGTCTATACAACATGACATTAAATTGCTTAGCCTCGGTCCATACTGAATTGCCTTAAACTGCTCAGCCTTGTTCCAAACTACATGACCTTAAAATGTTGCTGCGGTCCATATTGCATGACTCTACACCGATCAGTTTTGGTCCATACTTCATGACCCAAAACTGCTTAATTTCGGTCCGTACTGCATGACCTTAAACTGATCAGCCTTGCTCCATACTGCATGACCCTAAACAACTCAGCCTCGGTCCATGCAGCACTACCCTAAACTACTCAGCCTCTATCCATACTGCATGACACAAAACATCTCTTCCCTATTCTAAACTATATGACCTTAAACTGTAGCGGCGGTCCATACTGCAGGACTCTAAACCGCTCAGTTTCGGTCCATACTTCATGACCCTAAACTGCTTAATTTTCGTCCGTATTGCATGACCTTAAGCTGATCGGCCTCGATCCGTTCTACAAGACGCTAAAGTGTTCAGTTTCGATTCATATTGCATGACTCGAAATTGCTCAGCCTCGGTCTGTATTGCATGACCCTAAACTGCTCAGCCTCGATCCAAACTACATGACGCTAAACTACTCAGCCTTGGTCAAACTATATGACCTTAAACTGTAGCAGTGGTCCATTTTGCATGACCCTAAACTGCTCCGTTTCGGTCCATACATCATGATTCTAAACTACTCAGTCTCAGTTCGAATTGCATGACCTTAAAACTACTCAGCCACGGTCCATACTGCATGACCCTAAACTGCTTAGCTTTGGTCCATACTGCATGGCCCTAAATAGCTCTGCCACGACACATACTGCATGATCCTTAACTGCTTAGTCTTGGTTGAGAAGCACGACCCTAAACAACATGGTCGAAACTAAACGACCTTGAGCTGTAGTGGAGGTCTAGTTGTGAGGCTTAAACTGCATGAACCATACTGCATGACCTTAAACTGCTCAGCCACTGTCCGTATGGCATGACCCTAAACTGCTTAGTTTCGGTCCATACTTCATGACCCTAAACTATTCAGTTTGGGTCCGTATTGCATGAACCTAAACTACTCAGCTCTAGTCCATTCTACATGACCCTAAACTGCTCGGCCTTAGTCCTTACTACATGACCATAAAACCGCTTAGTCACGGTCCATACTGCATGACCCTAAACTACTCACCCTCGGTCCATAATGTATAACCCTAAACTTCTCTGCGTCAGTCCATACTACATGACCCTAAACTCTCAGTCTTGGACTAGATGCACAAACATAAACTGCATGGTCAAAATTATACGACTTTAAACTACAGAGGAGGTGTAGTTGCACGACCTTAAACTGCATTGTCCATACTGCTTGACCCTAAACTGTTCAGCCACGGTTTATACAGCATGACCTAAAACTGCTCGATTTCTGTCCATACTGCATGACTCTAAACTATCTAGTTTCGGTCCATACTGCATGACCATAAACTGCTCCGCCTCTGTCCATACGGCATGACCCTAAACTGCTTAGTCTCGGTCCATAAACTGCTCAGCCATGGTCGAAACTATATGACCTTAAACTGGAGCTGCGGTCCATACTGCATGACCCTAAACTGCTCCGTTTCGATCCATACAGCATGACCCGAAACTACCCAGCGTTGGTCCGTACTGCATGACCCTAAAACTGCTCAGCCACGGTCCATACTTGATGACCCTAACTGCTCAGCCTAGGTCCATACTGCATGACTCGAAACTGCTCTGCCACGGT
Organism: Amborella trichopoda; assembly: GCF_000471905.2. The sequence goes on along the minus strand of NW_006499617.1, from coordinate 3,552,166 downwards.
CCATACTGCATGATCCTAAACTTCTCAATCACGGTGTAGATGCACGACCTTAAAAAAAATGGTCGAAACTATACGACCTTAAACTGTAGTGGAGGTCTAGTTGTACGACCTTATTCTGCATCAACCATACTACATGGCCCTAAACTACTCAGCCACGGTCCATACTGCAGAACCTCAACTGCTTAGTTTCGGTCCGTACTGAATGACCGTAAACTACTCAGTTTCAGTCCATAGTGCATGACTCTAAACTGCTTAGCTCCAGTCCATCCTGCATGACCCTAAACCTCTCGGCCTTCGTCCATACTATAAGGCCCTAAAATAGCTTAGCCACAGTCCATACTGCATGACCCTAAACTGCTTAGCCTCGGTCCATACTGCATGACCCTAAATTGCTCAACCTCGGTCCTTACTGCAGGGCCCTATACTACTTTGCCTCGGTACATACTGCATGACCCTTAACTGCTCAGGCTCGGCCCTTACTGCATGACCCTAAACTTCTCAGCCTCGGTCCATACTGCATGTTCCTAAACTGCGTAGTCATGGTATAGAATCACGACCCTAAACTGCTTAGTCATGTTTTAGAATCATACTGCATGACCTTAAACTATATAGGAGGTCTCGTTGTGCGACGTTAAACTGCATGAACCATAGGCATGACCTTAAACTGCTCAGGAACAGTCCATACCGCATCACCCTAAACTACTCACCCACGGTCCATAATGCATGACCCCCAACTGCTTAGTTTCAGTTCATACTGCATGACCCGAAACTACTCATTTTCGGTCCATACTGCTTGATCTTAACTGCTCAGCCTTAGTCCATACTACATGACCCTAAACTGCTCAGCCTCGGTCCAAAATGCATGATCCTAAACTGCTCAGCCTTGATCAAAGCTATATGACCTTAAACAGTTGCTGTGGTCCATATTGCATGAACCTAAACTGCTCAGTTTCGATCTGTACTGTATGACCCTAAACTGCTCAATTTCAATCCATACTGCATGACCCTAAACTGCTCAGCCTCGGTCCATATTGCATTGCCCTAAACTGCTCACCCCCAGTCCTGACAGCATGACCCTAAACGGCTCATCCTTGGTCAAAACTATATGACCTTAAATTGTAGCTACGGTCCATACTGCATGTCCCTAAATTGCTTAGTTTTAGACCATACTGCATGACCCTAAACTAGTCAGCCTCAGTGTGTACTGCATGACCCTAAAACAACTCAGCCATGGTCCATACTGCCTGACCCTAAACTGCTCAGCCTCGGTCCTTACTGCTTGACCCTTAAGTGCTCAGCCTCGGTCCATACTGCATGACCCTAAACCGCTCGTATTGGTCTAGATGCACGACCCTAAACAGCTTGGTCCAAACTATACGACGTTAAACTGTAATCGAGGTCTAGTTGTGCAGCCTTAAACTGCATGGACCGGACTGCATCACCTTAAACTGCTCAGCTACGGTCCATACTGCATGACGCTAAACTGCTTAGTTTTGGTCCATATTGCATGATCCTAAACTGCTCAGTTTCGATCCATACTGCATGAGCCCATACTGCTTAGCCTCGGTCCATACTGCATGAGCCTAAACTACTCAGCCTCGGTCCATACTCATGGCTCTAAAATGCTCAGTCTTGATCTAGATGCACGACCCTAAACTGCATGTCCATACTATACAACCTTAAACTGTAGCGGAGGTCGAGTTGCGCGACCTTAAACTGCATGAACCATACTGCATGACCTTAAACTGCTCAGCAACGGTCCATATTGCATGACCCTAAACTGCTCTGCTTTGGTCTATTCTGCATGACCCTAAATTACTTAGCTTCAGTCCGTATTGCATGACCGTAACACTGCTCAGCCACACTCCATACTGCATGGCCCTAAACTGCTTAGTCTCGATCATTGCATGACCCTAAACTGCTCAATTTCGCTCCATACTTCATGACCTTAAACTGCTTAGTTTCGATCAATACTGCATGACCCTAAACTGCTCAGTTTCGATCCATACTTCATGACCCTAAACTGCTTAGTTTCGATCAATACTGCATGACCCTAAACTGCTCAGTTTCGGTCCATACTTCATGACCCTAAACTGCTCAGCCCCGGTCCTTACTGCATGACCCTAAATTGCACAGCCTTGGTCCATACTACATGTCCCTAAAATTGCTCAGCCACGATCTTTCTTGCATGACCCTAAGATACTACATGACCCTAAACTTCGTAGCGTCGGTCCATACTACATGACCCTAAACTGCTTAGTCTTAGTCTAGAGGCACGACCCTAAATTGCATGTAAAAAACTATACGACTTTAAATTGTAGCGGAGGTCTAGTTGCATGACCTTAAACTACATGGCCAAAACTGCATGACCCTAAACGTTTCAATGACGTCCCATTCTGCATGACCCTAAACTGCCCAGTTTCGGTCCATACTACATGACCCTTAACTGCGCGGTTTCGGTCCATACTGCATGACCCTAAACTGCTCTGTTTCGGTCCATACTGCATGACCCTAAACAACTCAGCCTCTGTCCATACTGCATGACCCTAAACTACTCGGCCTCGGTTCGTACTGCATGACCCTAAACTGCTCAGCCTTGGTCCAAACTATATGACCATAAACTATAGCTACTGTCCATGCTGCATGACTCTAAACTGCTCAGTTTCAGTCGATACTGCATGACATTAAACTGTTCGATTTTGGTCCATACTGCATGACACTATATTGCTCAGTTTCAGTCCATACTGCATGACCTTAAATTGCTCAACCTCGGTCCATACGGCATGACCCTAAACTGCTCAGCCTCGGTCCATACTGCATGACCCTAATACTGGTCAGCCAAGGTTATTACTGTATGACCCAAAACTATTAAGCTTCGGTCCATACTGCATGACCGTAAACTGCACAACCTTGGTCCATACTGCATGACCTTAAATTGACTTGTTTTGGTTTAGATGCACGACCTTAAACTGCATAGACCATATTGAATGACCTTAAACTGCTCAGCCGCGGTACCTATTGCATGACCCTAAACTGCTTTTTTTCGGTCTATATTGCATGACCCTAAACTGGTCAGTTTCATTCCATACTGCACGACCCTAAACTGCTCAGTCTCGGTCCATACATCATGACCCAAAACTGCTTAGCCTCAGTCCCCACTGAATGACCCTAAACTGCTCAGTCTTGATCCAAACTATATGACCTTAAATTGTAGCTACGGTCCACATTGCATGATCATAAACAACTCAGTTTTGATCGACCTAAACTGCTCAGTTTCGGTTCGTACTGCATGACCTTAAACTGATCAGCTTTGGTCCATACTGCATGACCCTAAACTTCTCAGCCTCGATCCATACTACATGATCCTAAACTACTCAGGCTCAGTCCATACTGTGTGACCCTAAACTACTCAGCCTTGGTCCAAACTATATGATCTCAAACTCTAGCTATGATCCATGCTGCATGACTCTAAACTGCTCAGTTTCGGTCCATACTGCATGATGCTAAACTGCTCATTTGCGGTCCATACTACATGACCCAAAATTGCTCAGCCTCGGTCCATACTGTATGACTCTAAACTGCTCAGCCTCGATCCATACTGCATCACCCTAAACTGCTCGGCCTTGGTCAAAACTATACGAGCTTAAACTGTAGCAGTGGTATTTAATGCGTGACCCTAAAGTGCTCAGTTTCGATCCATATTGCATGACCTTAAACTACTCAACCTCAGTTCTTACTGCAAGACCCTAAAATTGCTTAGCCACGATCCATATTGCATAACCTTAAACTGCTCCGCCTCTATTCATACAGCATGACCCTAAACTGCTCAGCCTCGGTCCATACTGCATGATTCTAAACTGCTCAGTCTTGGTCTTGATGCATGACCCTGAACAACATGGTCCAAACTATACGACCCTAAACTGTAGTGAACGTCTAGTTGCGCAACTTTAAACTGCATAAACCAAACTGTATGGCCTTAAACTGCTCGGCAACGGTCCAGACTGCATGATCTTAAACTGCATAGTTTCGGTCCATACTGCATGACCCTAAACAACTCAGTTTCGCTCCATACTGCATGACTCAACATTGCTCAACCCTGGTCCGTACTGCATGACCCTATACAGCTCAGCCTCGGTCCATACTACATGACCTTAAACTTCTCAGCCTTGGTCCCAACTATATGACCTTAGACTGTAGTTGCGGTCAATAATGCATGACCCTAAATTGTTCAGTCTTGACCCATACTGCATGATCCTAAACTGCTTTGCCTTGGTCCATTTTGCATGACCCTAAAACTGCTCAGCCCCAGTCCATACTTAACGACACTAAACTGCTCAGCCACGGACCATACTACATGACCGTAAACCGCTCAGTGTCGGTCCATACTACATGACCCTAAACTGCTCTGTCTTGTTCTAAATGCACGATCCCAAACTACATGGTCGAAACTATACGACCTCGAACTGCAGTGCAGGTCTAGTTGCACAACCTTAAACTCCATGGCCCATACTGCATGACCTTAAACATCGAGGCCATGGTCCATACTGCATGACCCTAAACTGGTTGGTTTCGATCCATATTGCATGACCCTAATTTTCTAAGTTTCGGTCCATACTGGATGACCCTAAACTTCTCAACCTTAGTCCTTAGTGCAGGACCCTAAACTCCTCAGCCTCGGTCCATACTGCATAACCCTAAACTGCTCAGCGTTGGTCGAAACTATATGACCCTAAGCGTTTGATGCGGTCCTTGCTGCACGACTCTAAACTGCTCAGTTTTGGTCCATACTGCATGACGCTTCACTGCTCTATTTCGGTCCATACTTCATGACCCTAAATTGCTCAACCTCGATCCATACAGCATGACCCTAAATTGCTCAGCCTCGATCCATACTGCATGAACCTAAACTGCTCAGCCTTGGACAAAACAATATGACCTTAAACAGTAGCTGTGGTCCATTTTGCAAGACCTTAAATGGCTTAGTTTTGGTCCATAGTGCATGGCCCTAAACTTTTCAGCATCGGTCCATACTGCATGACCCTAAACTGCGCAGCCTCGGTCCATACTACATGATGTTAAACTGCTCAGTTTCGGCCTATACTGCATGACTTGAAATTTCTCAACCTCAGTCCATACTGTATGACCCTAAACTACTCAGCCTCGATCCATACTGCATGACCCTAAACTGCTAGGCCTTGGTCAAAACTATACGACCTTAAGCTGTAGCTGTGGTATATACTGCGTGACCCTAAACTGCTCTATTTCGGTCCAACTGCATGACCTTAACTACTCATCCTCGGTCCATACTATAAGACCATAAAACTACTTAGCCATGGTCCGTACTGCATGACCCCAAACTGCTCAGCCGCTGTCCATACTGAATGACCCTAAACTGCTTAGCCTCGGTCAATACTGCATGATCCTAAACTGCTCAATCTTGATCTAGATGCACGACCCTAAACAGCATAGTCCAAACTATACGACCTTAAACTGTAGTGGAGGTCGAGTTGCACAACCTTAAATTGCATAAACCATACTGTATGACCTTAAAAGGCTCAGCAATGGTCCATACTGCATGATCATAAACTGCATAGTTTCGGTCCATACTGCATGACACTAAACATCTCAGTTTCGTTCCGTACTGGATGACTTTAAACTGCTCAGCCCCGGTCCATACTGCATGACCCTATACAGCTCAGCCTCGGTCCATACTGCATGACCCAAAATTTCACAGCCTTGGTCCCAACTATATGACCTTAAACTGTAGCTGCGGTCCATACTGCATGACTCTAAGTATCTCAGTTTCGGCCCATACTGCATGATCCTAAACAGCTCAGCCTTAGTCCATTCTGCATAATCCAAAAACTGCTTAGCCACGGTCCATACTTAACGTCCCTAAACTGCACTGCCATGGTCCGCACTGCATGACTGTAAACCGCGCAGCGTCGGTCCATACTACATGACCCCAAACTGCTCGGTCTTGGTCCAAATGCACGACCATAAACTGCATGTTCTAATTTGTACGACCTTGAGCTGTAGCGGAGGTCTAGTTGCACAACCTTAAACTCCATGGCCCATACTGCATGACCCTATACTGCTTGGTTTCGGTCCATACTACATGACCCAAAACTGCTCAGTTTAGGCCCATACTGCATGACCCTAAATTTCTCAACCTCGGTCCGTACTGCATGACTCTAAAATCCTCAGCCTCGGTCCATAAAGCATGACCCTAAACTGCTCAGCCTTGGTCGAAACTATATGATCTTAAACTTTAGCTGCGGTCCTTGCTGCATGACTCTTAACTGCTCAAATTTTGTCCATACTGCATGACCCTTAACTGCTCTGTTTCGGTCCAGACTGCATGACCCTAAATTCCTCATCCTCGTTTCATACAGCATGACCCTAAATTGCTTTGCCTCGGTCCATACTGCAAGACCTTAAACTTCTTTTCCTTGGTCAAAACTATATGACCTTAAACAGTAACTGCGTCCATTTTGCGAGACCCTAAACTGCTTAGTTTCGGTCCATACTGCATGACCCTAGAACAGCTCAGCCACTGTCCATACTGCATGACCCTAAACAACTCAGCCTCGGTCAATATTGCATGACCCTAAACTGCTCAACCTCGGTCCATATTGCTTGACCTTAAACTTATCCATACTGCATGACTCTCAACTGCTCAACCACGGTCCATACTTAACGACCCCAAACTACTCTGCCTAGGTCCAAACTGCATGACCGTAAACCGCTCAGCGTCGGTCCATACTACATGACCTTAAACTGCTCCGTCTTGGTCTAGATGTACGACCCTAAAATGCATGGTCTAAACTATACGACCTTGAACTGTAGCGGAGGTCTAATTGCACAACCTTAAACTCCATGACCCATACTGCATGACCCTAAACTGTTCAGCCACGGTCCACACTGCATGCTTGGTTTCGATCCATACTGCATGACCCTAAACCGCTCAGTTTCATTCCATACTGCATGACCCTATACTTGTCAACCTTGGTCCATACTGCATGTCCCAAAACTCCTCAGCCTCGGTCCATACTGCACCCTAAACTGCTCAGCCTTTGTCGAAACTATATGATCTTAAACTTTAACCACGGTCCTAGCTGCATGACTCTAAACTGCTCAGTTTCAGTCCATACTGCATGACCTTAGCTGCTCAGTTTCTTTCCTTACCGCATGACCCTAAATTGCTCAGCCTCGATCGATACTGCATGACCCTAAATTGCTCAGACTTGGTCCATACTGCATGACCCTAAACTGCTCAGCCTTGATAAAAATTATATGACCTTAAACATTAGCTGTGGTCCATTTTGCATGAGCCTAAACAACTCACTTTTGGTGCATTTTGCATGACCCAAAATTGCTCAGTTTCGGTCCATACCGCATGACACTAAACTGCTCAGCCTTGGTTCATACTACATGGCCACCCTAAAACTGCTTAGCCACGGTCCATACTGCATGACCCTAAACAACTCAACCTCGGTCCATACTTTATGATCCTAAACTTCTCAGCCTCAGTTCATACTGCATGACCCTAAAATGCTCAGTCTTGGTCAAGATGTGCGGCCCTAAACTGCATGGTCCAAACTATACAACCTTAAACTGTAGTGGAGGTCTAGTTGCACGACCTTAAACTGCGTGGACCATATTGCATGACCTTCCTTGAACCATACCGCATGACCCATACTGCTCTTCCTTGAACCATACCGCATGACCCTAAATTGGTCAGCCTTGGTCCATATTGCAAGATCCTTAACTGCTTAGTCTTGGTTTAGACGCACGACCCTAAACAGCATGGTCCAAACTATATGACCTTAAACTGTAGTGGAGGTCTAGTTCGCAACCTTAGACTGCATGAACCATATTGTATGACCATAAACTGCCCAACAACTGTCCATACTCAAGGACCCTAAATTGTATAGTTTCGGTTCATACTACATGACCCTAAACATCTTAGTTTCGGTCCATACTGCATGACTCTAAACTGCTCAGCCCCGGTACATACTGCATGACCTTAAATTGCTTAGTTTCGGTCCACATCCTAAACATCTCAGTTTCGTTCCATACTGCATGACTCTAAACTGCTCAGCCCAGATCCATACTGCATGACCCTATACAGCTCAGCCTCGGTCCATACTGCATGACCCTAAATGTCTCCGCCTTGGTCTCAATTATATGACCTTAATCTGTAGCTGCGGTCCATACTGCTTGACCCTAAATTGCTCAGTTTCGGTCCATACTACTTGACCCTAAATATCTCAGCCATGGTCCATACTGCATGACCCTAAAACTGCTCAGTCACAGTTTATACTTAGCGACCCTAAACTGTTCAGCCTCGGTCCATACTACATAACCAAAACCTGCTCCGTCTTGGTCTACATGCATGACCCTAAACTTCAGGGTCTAAACTATACGACCTTGAACTGTATCGGAGGTCTAGTTACACGACCTTACACTCCATGGCCCATATTGCAAGACCCTAAACTGCTCAGCCACGGTCCATACTGCATGACCCTAAACTGCTTGGTTTCTGTCCATACTGCATGACCCTATACTGCTCGGTTTTGGTCCATACTGCATGACCCTAAACTTCTCAACCTCGGTCCATACTGCATGACCCTAAACTCCTCAACCTCGGTTCTTACTGTATGACCTTAAATTGCTCGGCCTTGGTCGAAACTATAAGACCTTAAACTTTAGCTGTGGTCCTTGCAGCATGACTCTAAACTGCTCAGTTTTGGTCCATCAGTTTCGATCTATACCGCTTGACCATAAATTGCTCAGCCTCGAACCATATTGCATGGCTTTAAATTGCCCAGCCTCGGTTCATACTGCATGACCGTAAACTGCACAGCCTTGGTCAAAACTATATGACCTTAAACATTAGCTGCGGTCCATTTTGCATGACCTGAACTGCTCAGTTTTGGTCCATACGACATGACCCTAAACTACTCAGCCTCGGTCCATACTGCATGACCCTAGAACTGCTCAGCCACGGTCCATAATGCATGACCCCAAACTGCTCAGGCTCGGTCCATACTGTATGACCCTAAAATGCTTAGTCTTGGTCTAGATGCACGGCCGTAAACTACATGGTCCAAACTATACGACCTTAAACAGTAGTGAAGGTCTAGTTGCACGACCTTAAACTGCATGGACCATACTGCATGACCTTAAAATACTCAGCCACGATCCGTACTACATGACCCTAAACTGATTAGTTTCGGTCCATACTGCATGAACCTAAACATCTATGTTTTGGTCCATACTGCATGACTGTAAACGTCTCAGCCTCGGTCCATACTGCATGACCCAAAATTGCTCAAACACGGTCCACACTGCATGACCTCAAATAGCTCAGCCTACCTCCAAACTATAAGACCTTAAATTATAGCAGCGGTCCATATGGCATGACCCTAAACAACTCAGTTTCGATCCATACTTCATGACCTAAAACTGCTTAGTTTCTGTCCATACTGCAAGACCCTAAACTGCTCAGCCTCGGTCCATACTGCATGACCCTAAATTGCTCAGCCTCGATCCGTACTGCATGACCCTAATCCGCTTTCTCTCGATCCATGCTGCATGACCCTAAACTTCTCAGCCTTGGTCCAAATTATATGACCTTAAACTGTAGCTGTAGTCCATACTGCGTAGCCCTAAGCTGCTTAGTCTTGGTCTAGATCCACGACCCTAAACAACATGGTCAAAATAAAAAGACCTTAAACTGTAGTGGAGGTTTAGTTGCGTGACCTTAAACTGATGAGCCACACTGTATGATCATAAACTTCTCAATCACGGTCCAAACATCATGACCCTAAACTGTTTAGTTTGGTCTATACTGCATGCCCTAAACTACTAAGTTTCGGTCCATACTGCATGACCCTAAACTTCTCAACCTCGGTCCATACTTAGTGACCTTATATTGCTCAGTCATGGTCCATAATGCATAACTCTAAACTTCTCAGCCTTGGTCCAAACTAAATGACCTTAAACTGTAATTACGGTCCATATTGCATGACCCTAAAACTGCTCAGCCACGGTCCATACTTCATGTCCCTAAATCTCTCGGTTTCGGTCCATACTGCATGACCATAAACTTCTTAGTCTCGATCCATAGTGCATGACCCTAAACTGCTCCGCCTCTGTCCATATTGTATGACCCTAAACTGCTCAGCGTTGGTCCAAACTACATGACCATAAACTGGTCAGTCTTGATCTAGATGCATGACCCTAAACAGCATGGTCCAAACTATACGACCTTCAACTTTAGCAGAGGTCTAGTTGCATGTCCTTCACCCTAAACTGCTCAGCCTTGGTTCCTTCACCCTAAACTACTCAGCCTCGGTCCATACTGCATGCCACTAAATTGCTCAACCTCGGTCCATACTGCATGACCTTAAACTGCTCCGCCTTGGTCCAAACTATATGGCCTTAAACTGTAGTTGAGGTCCTTGTTGCATGACTCTAAACTTCTCAGTTTTGTTCCATACTACATGACGCTGAACTGCTCTGTTTAGACGCATATTGCGTGACCCTAAATTTCTCAGGCTCGGTCCATACTGCATGACCCTAAATTCCTCAGCCTCGGTCGATAGAGCATGACCCTAAACTGCTCAGCCTCGGTCCATACTGCATGAGTCTAGACCGCTCAATCTTGGTCTAGATGCACGACCCTAAACTGCGTGGTCCAAACTATACGACCTTAACTGTAGTGGAGCTCACATTGCCCGACCTTAAACTGCATGACCTTAAACTGTTCAGCCAAAGTCCATTCTGCATTGCCCTAAACTGCTTAGTTTCGGTCCATACTGCATGACCCGAAACTGCTCAGTTACGGTCCATACTGTATGACCCTAAACATCTCAGCCTCGGTCGATTCTGCATGATCCTAAACCGCTCAGCCTCAGTCCATACTGCATGACCCAAACTGCTCAGCCTTGATTCTGACTATATGACCTTGAATTGTAGCTATGGTCCATACTGCATGACCTTAAACTGCTAAGTTTCAGTCCATACTTCATGACCCTAAACTGCTCAGTTTTGGTCCATACTGCATGATCCTAAACTGCTCAGCCTCGGTCCATACTGCATGACTCTAAAGTTCTCAGCCTCGGTCCATACTGCGTGATCCTAAACTGCTCAGCCTTGGTCCATACTGCAGGACCCTATACTGCTCAGCCTTTATTCAAACTATATGACCTTAAACTGTAGCTGCGGTCCATACTGCATGACCCTAAAATACTCAGCCTCGGTCGTACTTTATGACCCTAAAACTGCAAAGCCGCAGTCCATACTGCATGACCCTGAACAGCTCAGCCTCGATCCATAGTGTGTGACGTTAAACAGCTCAGCCTCGGTCCATACTGCATAACCCTAAACTGCTCAGTCTTGGTCTAGATGCACAACCCTAAACTGCGTGGTCTAGACTATACGACCTTAAACTGTAGTGGAGCTCACGTTGCGCGACCTTAAACTGCATTACCTTAAACTGCTCAGCCAAGGTCATATTGCATTGCCCTAAGCTGCTTAGTTTCGGTCCATACTGCAGGACCCTAACTGCTCTGTTTCTGTCCATACTGTATGACCCTAAATTGCTTAGCCTCGATCGATTCTGCGTAACCCTAAACTGCTCACCCTCGGTCCATATTGCATGACCCTAAACTGCTCAGTGTTGATCCAGTCTATACGACCTTCAATTGTAGCTGCGGTCCATACTGCATGACTCTAAACTACTCATATTTGGTCCCTACTTCATGGCCCTAAACTGCTCAGTTTCGGGCCATAGTACATGATGCTAATTTGCTCAGCCTCGGTCCATACTGCATGACCCTAAACTACTCATATTCGGTCCATACTTCATGGCCTTAAACTGCTCAGTTTCGATCCATACTGCATGATGCTAATTTGCTCAGCCTCGGTCAATACTGCATGACTCTGAACGTTTAGCCTCAGTCCATACTGCATGACCCTAAACTGCTTAGCCTTGGTCCATACTGCGTGACCCTATATTGCTCAGCCTTGACCCAAACTATATGACCTTAAACTATAGCTGCGGTCCATACTACATGACCCTAAACTGTTCAGTTTCGGTCCATATTGGAAGACCCTAAACTACTCAGCCTCATTCCATACTGCATGACTCTGAAACTGCTTAGCCACTGTCCATACTGCATGACCCTAAACTGCTCAGCCTCGGTCCATACTGCGTGAATCTAAACTGCTCAGCCTCAGTCAATACTGCCCCTAAACTGCTCAGTCTTAGTCTAGATGCACGACCCTAAAGTACATGGTCCAAACTATACGACCTTAAACTATAGTGGAGCTTTAGTCGCTCGACCTTAAACTGCATGGTCCATACTGCATGACCCTAAATTGGTCAGTTTTTTTCCATACTTCATGACTCTAAACTGCTCAGTTTCGGTCCATACTGCATGATCCTAAACAGGACTTCATGACCCTAAACTGCTCTGTTTCGATCCATACTGCATGACCCTAAACTGCTCTGCCTCAGGCCATGCTGCACGATGCTAAAACTGCTCAGCCGCGGTCCATAATGCATGACACTAAATTGCTCAGCCTTGGTCCATACTGCATGACTCTAAACTGCTCACCATCAGTCCATATTGCGTAACCCTAAACTGCTCAGTCTTGTTCTAGTTGCATGACCCTAAACTGCTCAGCTCCATGGTTTGAACTATATGACCTTAAACGGTAGCGAAGGTCAAGTTGCATGACCTTAAACCTCAATGTCCTAGTTGTACGACTTTAAATTACATAACCATAGTCCAGCTATATGACCTTAAACCATAGTACATGTCTTTGTCGCATGTCGGTTAAATGCTCAGCACCATGGTCCGAACTATATGACCTTAAACTGTTGCGGTGGTCTAGTTTCACGACCTTAAACTGCATAGTCCTAGTTGTATGACTTTAAACTGCATAACCATGGTCCAGTTGTATAACCTTAAAACTATTGTGCATGTCCTGACCACATGACAATAAACTACTTCGTGCAGGTCCTAGAGGCATGACCATAACTCGCCACCACATGCGCGCACACCCCTTTTCTTACACTTTCATGGACGCCTTCTCTAACCTACCTGTTAGTATGCGTGCACCACTTTCATTACCTCCTCAGTGAGTTCATTCCTTTCATCATCCTACATCATTCCCCAGTGCGTCTTACCCACGCTCGTAAAATAGCGAACCATCCTGCCATCCATACTCGTTGTAAGTTAGTGGGTCACCGTCGTCCACTCACATTTCATACATCGTCCATATCTCGTAGGTAGCCTCGAGCCATCTTCTTAAGTGAGCCAAACCACCACGATACTCACTCCATGGCCTTCATAGACTGCCATCCATCATCATTACGGTCCAGCTGTATGACCTTAAACCATAGTGCACATCCAGGCCGCATGACGTTAAACTGTTTCGCACAGGTCCCGGAGGCATGACCTTAAACACGCCCTCACAAAAAAAAAATAAAGGAATAACAGGCATGCTGTATACCTGAACAAGGGAACGCTATGAGTAAAAATGATAGACGGTCATGGTCACAAAACCATAAGTAAAAGAGTTCCAGGAATAAAACAAAACCTGTTTTGGTGAAAACCTGAAAGGGCAGCGTGATTAAAAATGGATGAAAAGGTTGGACATGGCAGAAAGGTCATGGGTAAAATAGCACCAAAATAAAAAGAAGTTGGTGAAAACCACCTCTACGGCACCGCTTCCCAAGTTAAAGGAAAAATTCGTAAAGGATGCTTGGATCAATAAACAGGTTGATATAGCACTCGTCTCAATAGGTGGCTTCAACCCTCACTCAACAAGAAGAAAATCCCCAGTGTCACAATACCCAGACACCAAAAAAGCACGAGCTTCAAGGAAAAGATTCTGACAGTCTAAATCCAGTTACCAAGAAGGGCTCGAAAGACAGAAGATTTACTGAGAAAGCAAGACAAGTCTCATGACAAAGAGCATCATTCTCACAAGGTCATCAACATACTTTCAAAAATGTTGAAGATGCCCCAAGGAAGTTAAGTGAGATATGACCTTGGACCGGCAATCAGGGTGATTGTCCTAGCTGCATAGCAGTGGGTAGGGGTGGTTGAACCCAAAGGTGGTCACCTCGACAAACTGAGGTACCCTACTTGCCAAGGAATAACAGGTCAGTCAGACTTTGGACTGGCAATCGGGTGATTGTCCTAGCTGCACAGCAATGGGTAAGGGTGGTTGTTCTCAGAGCTGGTCACCTCGACAAACTGAGGTACCCTACTAGGCAAAGAACGACTAATTCGTAAGGCAGACGGCGTCGACGCAAGGCCATTTAGCACACCATTCATCCTCAAAACGTGGCTCAACATCAGAGGATACAAGCAGACCCAGACCAGATGGGAAAAATTCACTTCGACATGGCACTCAATTGTTAGATCGGCCTGATTCTGACTAACGAGGTTGGTAAAAAATCCTCAGATTTATAATCACAAACAGTCTGCACAAGGTGAGGACTTTAACAAGATCCCTCAAAAAATTCTCTTCTTCCCCTAAAGTCTCCATGGATGGACCCGTGAACAATGCATCCCTACGTCTGAGAAGCCTAGTTACACCATTATGTTAACCTCCTCGGCATTCACATGTTCCTATGGCTAGGAAGAAAAAAAGTAAAAGCCGAAGGAAAATTTTCGAATGATTGTCCTTCTCGCTTCTCTTGAAGCACAACATTTGGCGGGGCAATCTGTTTGGACGTATTTTTCATCACCTTGGTCCTTGGTAGGAAGCAGGTCAATAAAGCCTAAAAAACAATGGAAATTCTTGACAATCTCATAATGGCCCCAAAATTGGTTAAGATCTTTCTTAACACTTCAAAAGACCACCTTCTAAGTTTCATCGCTATCAGACATGTCTAAGGAAGTGAACACAAAAGAATAATCACAGTAAAATCGGTCTCTAACACCCTGAAACAGACCCTACAACTGGAACTACACTTTTGATGTCTCAAATCACTGTGGGACCACTGTCATTTGATCTGACATGGTTGAAAACTCTTATGGGCCAAGTTTCGGCTTAATCGGATACTCCAGAACAAAGATATGAGCCAAACATTGAAATAGGAGAGCTCGCACACTATTCCCATGTGGCTTCACTTCACCAAAACACCATTAAAGGTTACTAGTTTACAGTCATGGGCAATCATTTTCGGGGCCCATAACTCACGCGTTACAAGTCGGATCGCTCCCGAATTTGATGAGCGTATTCGTCTCATCAAGACAAACAATTCGATATGTGGCATGCCCCGAGACGATGCCGAGCAGGGAGAAAAGCTAGAGAGAAGTTGTTGATCAGTGAAGAAGTTGCAGAAAATTTAGCAGCAACATGCCTCTCTAGATGGACCAAACCACGATGTTCACACAATTTATCGACATGAAACAAATTTCATTGTGTGGGTAAGGTCCAGGCTATCATTAGTCTAAACCCCGTACATGATGGATGGTCAGATTTCATGCACGAAGAAGACAAAGTGACTGAAATTTTGGCCGCTGGATTATAGATTCCAGCCAAAACTCAAAAGTTGTGAAATTTTCGTTCAGCCTCCAAATTGCATCCTGTTTGTTTCCACACGATCGTGACGGCTCAGTGCACTACAATGAAGAAATCACAAAAAAAACATTAAGGAATGAACGCATCATGGATCCAAACTTTTCAAGATTTAAGCAAATTTCAAGTCACGTGATCATAGCTCAAAAACGTGAGTCATGGCTTGAAGTTGGTATCCAAATGATCACCATACTGAGCCCTACAAGAAAACAACAATATTTTGATTCAACGGGCATCAAAACACCCTCGGGTCAGCCATTGAAGATCATGCAAGATCTCGGGCAGCAATAGGGACTGTTCTGAAACTCCACACATTATTAGGTAGGGGCAAAACAGTCCTTTGCACCCATTTTTAGAATTTCTTTTTATTTAATTAAATCTTAATTTCCAGCAATTAGGTCTAATTTTGATCAATCCATCCATGTTTGGGCACAATTCTATATAAATAAGCACTGCCTCATTGTAAATAAGACCCCTCGATTTTCAGTTGATTCTTGAAAGATTGAATAAAATTTTCGATTCCTTTCTTGAGCTTGTGAGTACGTCTTGGAGAGAGAGGAGAGAGAAGGAAAGGGTCAGTACCCTTCGAGAAAGAAACTTTCTCTCTCCTCCCCTCTCTCTTTTCTCTTGCTCTCTCTTCTCTCTCTTTCTCTCTTCTTCTCTCTTCTCTCTCTTTCTCTCTCTTCTCTCTCTCTCCTCTCTCTTTTTCTCTCTTCTCTCTCTCTTCTCTCTCTCGTTCTCCCACTCTTTCTCTCTCTTTGTGTCTATCTCCTTCTCTCTCATCTTTTCTTCTCTTCTCGTCTCTATCTTCTTCTATCAACTGACGAGATCTAGTGTCGATTGGTCTTCTCTATCTTCTTTTGCTAACTGGTGAGACCTAGTGCCAGTTGGTTTTCTTTATCTTCTTTTGTCAATTGACGAGATCTAGTGCCAATTGGTCTTTTCTATATTCTTTTATGAACTGGCGACGCATAGAGCCAGTTAGCCTCCTCTCTCTTCTTCTATCAGTCGGTGAGACCTAGTGTCAGTTGGTCCTCTCTCTCTACTTCTATTAGTCAGTGAGACCTAGCGCTGGTTGGTCTTCTCACTTCTCTTCTATCAGTCGGTGAGACCTAGCACCGATTGGTCTTCTCTTTCTTTTTCTATCAGTCGGTGAGACTTGTTGCCAGTTGGTCTTGTCTCTCTTCTTCTATTAGTTAGCGAGACTTAGTGTCGATTGGTCTTCTGTCTCTTCTTCTGTCACTCGGTGAGACCTAACTGGTTGGTCTTCTCGTTCTTCTGCTATCAGTCGACGAGATTTGGTGCCAGTTGGTCTTCTCTCTCCTCTTCTGTCAGTTGGCGATACCTAGCGTCGACTGGTTTTCCCTCTCTTCTTTTGTTAGTTAGCGAAACTTAGCGTCAGTTGGTTTTCTTCCTCTCTTCTCATCTGACACAGTCGACGAAGCCTAACACCGACTGCTTCTTCTCTCTCTCATCTCCTGAAACAGTCGGCAATGTCTAGCGCTAACTGCATCTCCTCTTCCTTCTTCTTCCTCTTCTCTTCCTTCTTTTCTCTCCTTCCGCCCATTCCCTTCTTCTCTTTAATCATTCATCTGCTACACTTTCATTCGACCACGAGGGATTGAGGTCAGCATCTCATGGTCGTCCTGTCATCTAGCCGTAATGTTGTTGTGCCACATTTGTTTGGCCCGCTTTACTGCCAGACAGACCGACCATCATGCTTAGCTAGTCGATATTGGCAACAACGTCTAGTAGCAATCCCATGAGCCAGTCTCAGTTACCGAGCCCGTTTCGCTACCACGTTACTCCAATTATCCACCAGCCTAGTCACTACTCTTATCTTCTAGCTTGGTTGAATTCTTCTCTCTCCCCATTTTTCTTTCTTCTTTTTGAATACGCATGCTTGCGTATGATCATCAAAGAGGAAAAGGGTGAGGTCGGACCCACCTGTCCCATAACCTTTGCCATACATGTGTGTGATTGTAGGAAAGCAGAAAATAAGAAGAATACAAGCCAAGGGAAGTGATTCCGAACTAGTTTCATTACTGGGGGGCTTTCTTCGTGATCTAAGAGGACGTCTACACGAGTCCGCCCGAGTAAGTCCCGAACCCACCTTTAAATTCCTCTCTCACACCTGCCCCCATTTTCGAACGAGGTTCCTGAGAGAGCATTCTCTCAAACGTCCCGAGTCTCTCCCGAAACCAGAGACGTGTGCTGCCCAATCCTCCAGGGATCTAGAGGGCGATATCGAGGCACCTAACCAATGATCTAAAGAGATGAAATGAACCTAAAGAGAAAAATATGCTCTAAAGAGATGGAGATGTATTTAAAGAGATAAATATGCTCCAAAGAGAAGAGAATAAATATAAAGAGATAAATATGCTCAAAAGCGATGACAATAAATCTAAAGATATAAATATTAATATGAAAAGAAAACTATGGGTTAAAAGATAGAAATAAATTTAAAAAAGATAGAGATGATGAAATCTAGCTTAAGAAAGAATATCTCTTTTTCAAATCTATTTTTTTTGGAATGTTTCTTAAATATATTTTTTTTTTCTGATTTTAAAAAAGGAAAAAACAAGGAGACTAAGCACACCAAAATCACCAGAACTGGTGGGAAAATTGACAACAGGCTGCCAGAAATATTTCTAAGCAGTAGTCTGCTGCAAGACATGGGGAGTGTCGGGCAACTGTGCACGACACGAGGAATGTCGGGGTGCACAACATGGGGCGGTCGAGTAAAGCAGTGAACCCCGAATCGAAATTCCTGGGTCTCGTGATGTTTTTTTGTGTTTTTGTGTCCCTTTTTTTAAAAAAAAGAACTGTAAATTTTTTAATTTTTTTTTGTTTTTTTGTTTTTGTTTTAACGCAGAAAACACAGATTTAAAAGCTTAAGATGCCCCACAATGGGCGCTAAACTGTTTACGCTCCGATCCGGGCCGATCTCTGGATGAGATATGCTCAAATATTAGCAAAAAATTATTTAATTTTGTGAAAAATAGAGAGTGGGGCCGCTCAAATTATGGGCTCAATAATGGTATAGATTTATTCTAATTTGATCCTTTCTTGGGTCCATTGGTAGCGCTAGCTTCCAGATCTGTGTATTTTACATTAAAAACTTTTTAAAAATATTATAAAACAAGAAATAATAGAAAATAAAGAAAATAAACATAATTCGATGGGAAAATTAACTAAAATTGAAGAAAGGAAGGGAACTTACCTCGGGGGACCCGGAACCTAGAGTTTCGGGCTAGGATCAGTTTGTGCTTCTGATTTGCACCACCATCTCCTTTTAGAAGCCTATGATTGTTGGAATCAATATATCTAAGGTATTTTTACCTAGATCTAAGGTTCCTGAGGCTAGGGGAATGACTCGAGAATTTTTTGTAGTGTCTACCAACGCTTTTCTGAGCATTGAGGAAGGGTTTTCCCTAGTTTTCTAATGTTTTTAGAAGTTCCTAAGCTTAAATCTTAATTTTGAATTTACTGGCATTTCTTGGGAGTTTATGGGATTTGTCCTAATTTTTTTGGAATTTTCTATGGAGTTTACCTATTTTTTGGTATTTTCTAGGCTATTTTTGTGATAGTTTTCCAATTTCCATAATTTCTCAAAATTTTCTTCACCTCCGTTTTTGGTTCTGGAGGGGGGATATTTATAGGAGTCAATTTGTGATTTTTTTTTATTTTTTTGAATATTTTCTAGAATGTTTCAAGTTTATCTTGAATTTTTTGGCTTGATCATCGAGATAACGCATTTTTACTGCATCATTGGGCCAAACTGAGCCCATGACGGGCTTTGGGGGCATGCCTGACATGCCGTGTGTCGGGGGGACCTGCCTGATAGGCCCCATGTTGGGCTGCCCGACGTGCCCCGTGTCGAGCGGGTTACCCCGGGCCCATTAGACAGGGACCTATTAGTCATTTTTTGGATCCTTTTATCCATAGGTCCGATGCAGGTGATTCTTGGACCAATGAAAAGCTCTAGGGGTCTAAGTAGATTGGAATAGGTTTTAGGTAGTTTTGGAACATTTATATTGGGTCTATATTGTCTATGGTCTACTAAAGTTTATGTGGTCCTTTGGGCTCAGAATCGAGGTTTTTAAGAGTTTCCTTATCTAGAATTTTGAGTGGGTGTCTACATGTATGAATTTTGGTTGATCAATAACATGCTCATTTTTCTCATGATTAGACTAAATTTGCACAAAACCTACAAATAATAACAAAAAAAAGGAGGAAAAATCTTGGGGTGCCTACTCCCTCCTCTAAATATGCTTACACCCTCCTCTAATTGTGCCCATATAGGGTCACCCTCGACTCGGAGCGAACTCAAATAGGCATAGATTGTGCCCTACTGTATACTTTCTTGAGGATTACCTATCCTTGCACCTTAATTGTGCTCTCGATTGATTAATTTCGACTTAAAAGCACACCCTACTTGACACGAACATACCAAGTATTCACATTTCTTTTATTTTGTTCTTTTCTTGAATAAGTTTTTTCACTATCTTCACACACTACACTTGCATGCTCTTTTACACATTGCTTGCACACAGTAGATTG
This sequence comes from Amborella trichopoda, assembly GCF_000471905.2. The sequence goes on along the minus strand of NW_006499617.1, from coordinate 3,531,991 downwards.
GAGAAGCCTGAGAAAGCAAAAAATAATTTTGAAAGCCCCCAAAATTTGGCGTTAAAGTCGTGAGGGGCACATAGCCTTGAGAGCCGGGGTGGTTGGGATTCATGTAACTTTAATTGTGAGTGCCCCTCCATAATCCTCAGCCTCAAAGAAACTCCACACATAAGTAGAACTTGGTTGATCCCTTTAGTTGGCCCTAGATTTTCGCAGGAGGGAAAACACTTTCCTAGAAAATAGCAGTGCCTCTCCCTTCTCTTCCTGAGGGGTGGAGGAGAGGAAGAAGAAGAGGCGTGTGTCGCCCTGCGCCCCTCCTTTTTGGTTCACGCGCCTGTTCGTATGTGGGTGATGCTAGTGCAGGATAAGGGTTGGAAGGTGCAATAAGTGCGGTTCAAACCAGCAAAAGAAAAAGGTGCATGAGGTAAGACCTAACACAATTGATGGGGTCAGGACACGCCTGGGCATTGAGCCTTCTTAGATCACCTTTGGAAAGCCCCCTAACCTCTTAGCTCAGTTTGATTCTGGCTCCCTTGCGGTTACACTTAGCTTTCACGTACCCACTTCTTTGATGGCTTGGAATGACGATCCTTGGCTTGTCCTTTTATGAAGATTTGAGAGAGTTGTGAGATATTGAGGGGGGTTTGGGGGTAAAGAAGTTTAGCTAGCGTTTGGGGGTTGAGAGTACAAGAATTCAAGAAGAAGAAGAAGAAGAAGAGATAAGAGTATAAGATAAGAAAAATGAAGATGAGAAAGAGGAATAGAAAGAGGTCACTCAATAATTAGACATCCTTATAGCATCACCTCTGCTAGGAGGTATTATCAGAGGCAACAGAAAGGGTACTAGCACGAGGCCTAAATACCTCGAAGGATTCACAAGGTCGCTACACGTCCATTTTAAAACCGGACAAAACACGCTTCGAAAGAGCCACATAAGAGTGACTTGAATGAGAGAAGAGAGGTTAGAAGTGATGAAGGAAGTGGTGCAAAAAGAGAGAGAAAAGAGGAGGTACTCTTAAGGAATCACAAGGTCGATTGACACCGCATTTTAAACTGGATGAAACATGCCTCAGAACCTCTTAAAGAGTAATCAAAGTGTGAGAAAAGAGATGACTAAGAGAGACGGAAGAGGAAGAAAAGAGAGAAGAGAGAGACCACTCAATGTTAGAACAGAAAGGGTACTGGGTGGTCAGACCTGATTTTTCTTCACGTGGACAGTGAGAAAAATCCTCTCTTTAACAACCGCAAAGGGTCTGCATGTGTTGGGCGTGTACTCTCCTATGTGAATGGATAGGAACCAACAAAGAGAGAAATTTTATGACAAGGGCCATTTCGCCGCTTACCTCGTCGTTTTGGGGTTTGGGACACACCCGGGCAGTTTGCCCTCTTAGAACAATTACGAAGTCCTCCAGCCAGTGCAATTTGATCACAGACTCTCCTCAAGCTTTTCAACTCGCTGCTTTGTTCTCTCTCTTTGAAAGCTACAATGTGGACGTGGTTGTACTCCGCTATAGTGGCTCACTCGAATGAGGGATGGCTGATGAAAGGAGGGGATAATAGAGAGAGATAATAAAGATTCCCTTCTCCACACGAACGTTGTGCGCACAGGTGATCAGAGTAATCGAAGGATTAGAAACCTCTTGAATTATCAGCTTAGGAAGACTCCTCCCGAGTGACTGAGGAGAGAGTGTTTGCATCTCTCACGACTCAACTCGAATGTACGGAGAGGAAGCTAGAGCGATGATCTGAGGATTGGAATCCTTGGGTTGACTTTGAGAAATATGGGGCTGAGCGTATATCGGATAGCAGGGTGCTATACGGTATCTTAGGCTTGCTGCGTCTGCGCTAGGGATGCGAGGGGAGAGAGACACGACCATGTGTTTTCTACTGACGCGGGTTACTGTGCGAAGCAAGTAACAAATGAAGAGAGAGAATAAAGAAAGAAGAGGGAGAGAGTGTTTTGAGCCACGCGATTAACAAAGGCTAGGGGTAGTTTCTCTCTTTGAAAATTTTTCTCTCTCTTTAGCACTAGATCAAAGATTTAGGAGCTAAAGACAAGTAGAAATGAGATTAATGCCTCTATTTCATTAAAGAATGATCTGCTTTTTTACAATTGCCCAATAGAGCATCCACAAAGTAGAGGTGGATGCACAAAACTGAACCTAATTACAATTAAAAAAAATTACAATAAAATCTCGAATTATAGAATGAAAACCAAAATGCCCCTTAAACTTTTTGTGCCAATGACGAAACCATCCTTCACTGAGGGGCCTTTTACCATTACCAGATCTTGGAAGCTTTTTCGGATGCTTGTGACGGTGTTTTGAGACGATCGATCATCGTAGTCTTGATGCTTGTTTGATTCTGAAGATTTTGGCGTCTTTTGATCATCTTGCGGTAAACTCTTTCTTAGGCGGTGGAAATTTGGCTAGATCGTGAGCTTTTGGCCATCACTGTAATGCCATCTATGGTGTTTCAAGTTTTTATTTTGATTGAAAATTAAAGAGGAGACTTCCACAGTCGTTTTGCACCAACTTTATCCATTTTAGTCTTTGCTTGAAGTACTTTCCGTTTTCGAGAGAACACCAGAAAAAGAGATTCCGGCAACCGGACGGCCTTTTATTTTCTTCTTCCTTGAATTTCATGGTTTATCTGACCTTGGATTGAATGCAACACTTATACCAGTTTGTAGCCCTTAGTGATACGGTTCGATCGGGCCTATCCTTTCGATGATCCAATGTACAGTTCTTGAGTTTATTGCGTCACGAAGTTCGAGACGCCCTTTTCTTCAAAAGCTCTATTTTTTATGGTTTCATGCTCATCTCTCTCTAGAAAAATATTGATTCTAGGTCATGTGACGATGTGTGCCATTTATCAAAATGACCGGGTCGTCGAGACCTATGTTGGGTCAAAATTTGAGCTTAATCCGAATTCAATCAAGCACCGTGTGGGTGTTTATAGGTCATCTCTATGAGTGAAGATATCGATCTCCATGATTGGGGACTGATTTTGGTGAGGTCCCACCGTAATAGCATACGACTTTGTCCTTTAGAGGTAATTTGGGCCCAGAATGTACTTAAGAGGTCCGATTGATCCCAAATTTGGTCCCTAGGGGTTCTTCCACGTTTTGGATCCAACAGCGGTGGTCTGGTATTGTTTTGAAGTCCCTAGAATTGTTTACAGCACAAAATTGAAGTGATCTATCCTCGAAGATCACTCAAATCAGACACTTTAAATTGATAAATATGAAATATAACGAAATGGTAGAGAAAGTGGGAATAATCGAATTCATCTGAGATCAGATCTGCCCAGAAAGAGCAGATCTACTATAAGATCTGTGGCAAAGCAAGCATGATCTAAAGCAATTTAAAATGCTATTTTTTAATCAAAACAAATAAAAATCATATCAAAACAAATAAATAAAATAAAATAAGGAAGAAATGAAAAGAGAATGAGTATCTGACTAGGCCGGATGGCCCGGGACTCTAGAGCCCTTGAGGGCTCACCCGTATCAGAACTGGTTCCTCTCATGTCTCTCTGATCCAGATATTAGCCAGCCAATCTCTTGGATTAGGGTTTTATCCTAAGGATAGATCTGGGTCTCTCTCAGGAGGCTAAGGTTTTCTCACTTAAATTCTAGGGTTTTCTCTCTCTGTATTGTCTTTTTCTTTCTGCCAAGTTTTTCATCTCTCTCAGGTTTCTCTCCCTCTCTCCTGTGTTCTCTTTGCGTTTTCTTTTCTTCTTTTTTTCTCCATCAGTTCCTCCTCTCTTTCTCTCTCCAATCTCCCCTTAAAATGGTCCCCAAGAGATCCTCAAAATAGGGAAATTATCTTGGGGGGAATATCTCCTGCAACCCACGTATTCACCCAATCAAAATATGTTTTGGAGGTTCACGGATTTGGGCGGCATAAGTAGTGCCGCACAAACCAAATTTTGTCAAAATCGAGTTTTTTCACTCTGATGTGTTCCTCAGCCTCTCTGAAGCTCTCGGAGAAAATTTGGGTCAAAATGAATTTTGTTACTCTTTTTAATGATGTTTTTGTTGAAACAGGGAATTTACAAGAATCAGGGCTCAAACAGGGTGTAACAGGGTTTCTGGGCTGGTAGAATGGTTCTGGGTCCAAGGGTAATTTGTATGACCTATGGATTTTGGGTTCACTACGTCAATGTGATCCTAAAGTTCCAAGAAAACCACAAAATTTGCCAGATTTAAAAGGGGTGTCTCTAGTTGCCCCTCTTTGGCACTCCATGTCCTTCGTGGGACAGCAGAGTGGCAAAGAAGTAGACACTTTGGCGTTCCCTGTCCTTCGAGGGGAAGGCGAAATTCAAAGATAAAGTAGACATTTTAAATTTTGTGTTGACGTCATGGGGCAGAAGGCACATCAACTATCCCTCTAAGTCATTGCGCTCCCAAGCTTACCCACCTAAGGCATTTTCATCCGAGGGTTTTCGGCTGCGAGTTCGCAAGCTTGAAACTCGAGGTAGATTTTATAGCCATGTCACTTAAATTTAAGGGTTTTACCTTTTGAAATTTTTAATCCTTTCATTTTCTTTGATTTTCTTATGGTTTTCCTAAGGCTGTCTATAGGAAAAGCTTTCTATAGGAAGAGAATTGTCTGGCTAAATCCGAAGAGAGAGATGAGGCAACAACACGGTAAACACGGCAAACACGGTATTCATCATATACGAGTGTCCAAGGTCCTTCATTTTAGAAAATGTTTTAGAAATTTTGAAACTAGGAGGAGATTTGAAATAGAACCGGAGCAGGGACAGGTTATGATTTTAACAAAGAAACTAAAGTTTTTGAAATCATAGACCCATAATGAAAATTTTGAAGAGAGAAAGATATTTTGAAAAACAAAGCAGGTTAGCAGTTTTGACTCCAGCAACTATTGAGCCCTCTAAGCAGTTTAGGGTCGTGCAACTATGGACCATACACCTGACCCTTTTACTTCGTACAAGGATAGACGTTTGAACAAGGTGGTTGTGCCTTGAACACGTTGAACAGGGTGGTTGTGCCCTAAACAACATTGAAGATGGTGGTTGTGCCCTGAATGCATCCGAAAATTTTACGCCATACGGGGCTAGACCTGTGAACAGGGTGTTTATGCCCGGAACACATTGAGCTGGGTGGTTGTGCCCTGAACACATCCAAAATTTTACGTCGTACGAGGCTAGACTTTACCTGCCTCGGCTCTTTTACATCGCACGAGTTTGACGTTGAACTGGATATACCCGACCTTTAGCATCATACGAGGTTATACGTGTGAACAGGGTGGTTGTGCCCTGAACACATGAACAGGGTGGTTGTGCCCTGAACACATTGAACAGGGTGGTTGTGCCCTAAACACATCTGAAATTTTATGCCATACGGCACTAGACGTTACCTGTCTTAGCTCTTTAACGTCTCACGAGTTTGACGTTTTTTCCTATCTCGGCTCTTTAATGTCGTATGAGTTTGATGTTTTTCCTGTCTCGACTCTTTAACGTCGCACGAGTTTGACGTTTTAGCTCGGGTTTTTAAAGTCACACGAGTTTGATGTATTAGATTTATTTTTTAACGTGGCACAAGTTTGACGATCTGAATCCTGGTTGGCAGTTTAGGCTCATGCAACCGTGGAGCAAAAAACCTATCTAAAATTGCTTGGCAGTTTAGACTCATGCCATAGAGGAGCAAAAGATTTTGAAATCGGTTGGCAATTTAGGCTCATACGACGGAGGAGCGTTTTTATTTTTTTGAGCTTTTTGAAATTTTCTGGAAAGTTGGTTGGTAGTTTAGGCTCATGCCACCGAGGAGTATTTTTTGGAAAGTTGGTTGGCAGTTTAAGCTCGTGCCACAATGGAGCAAATTATTTTATTTTATTTTTTTGAATTTTTTTAAAATTTTTTAATTTTTTGGAAAACTAGTTGGCAGTTTAGGCTCATTCCACCAAGAAGCGTTTGAAATTTTTGAACATTAATTAAAATTAATTAAAATGTTCACATGGCAAAACCAAATTTGATCCCTAGAAAGACCTTCAAAATTGAGTGCGGAAAATTTTGGGAAACCATTTTTGGACAACACGCGGCGTGTCACCCTCATAGGCTAGTGACACCAGGCGTGTTGCCCATTTCAAAAAAAAAAAAAGTATTCTTTTATTTTTAGTTGCTTTATTATTATGTTTTGGTTGGGCGACACTAGGTGTGTAGCCCATAAAAATGTTTTCTATTATTATTTTATTATTATTATTATTATTATTATTATTATTATTATTATTATTATTATAATTATTATTATTATTATTAAGTGTTGTTGCCCCTGTTGTGAGGTCTTTCTCAACTTTTGCCCCTGTTATGGGAAGTTTGAAATAATTTTTTTTTATTGCCCTTGTTGGGGGGTGTTTGCTAAGCTTGCCCCTATAAGTGTGCAATTTTATTCATCGAAGCATAGTAAAACACTTTCTTTGCACACACTTTTCAAAATGAATATTTACAAACTCATCTAGTTTTACCGTTTTTGTCTGATTTTTCGGCTACTGGGTCATCGTATGCACACACGGGGATGAGCTTGCCTCAGTTTGCCTCAGGGGATCCAGTTGAGAGAAAAACGCAGACTAGCCAATATCGTCATTGGCGAGGTTCACCCATCTCCGATATGTGGTAGTTGATAGTTATACTCATACAACCATGGAGTGCCTGACTAGTTTTAAGCATTCATAACAGGCGTAGGATGTTGGATCCAAGAACGAGGCCAGATTGACTAACAGTTTACCCTCTTGTAGTGATGGAGGAAGTCCTTTATAAAGGGAGAAAGGTTTTGAAAATATATGATTTTAACAATCAAATTGAAACAGCATTTTCAAAAGGGATGGGCCCTACAGTTTTGCCACTTGTGGCCCTTTTGGTGGTAATTTTCTTTATTATGCTCTACCCAAAGATGATGAAAGGATTCCCTTGTGGGATCGTGAGAACTCGAAAATCATGAAATTGTCTTTTACCTTTGGAGTTTTCCTCCTCTACTTCACGGATCCATGAAGAGTCCTCAAGATTCTTGCCAAGATTCCATCTTGGAGGGTCGACATTTTCCAGGGTTCATTGAAATCACTTCAGTTTTTCATTCATGTCACTCTCGTACATCTTTCTAAGTTGGTTTAGTTGGGAACCTGTAGGGTTTAGGAGGAGTCTTCATCCTCAGGGTCTGCTTGTGCAGTATTATTGAAACTTGCAAGTATTTGTTTGTACTTGAGTGTTTTGCATCGAAAGCTCCTTCTTGAAAATCT
>NW_006499617.1:3496805-3509286 GCF_000471905.2 Amborella trichopoda | reverse complement strand
AAACTAAGCATGACGAAAGCAGGGAAACAAGAATTCAACCAAAATTAACTAACTAGAATGAAATCAGAAAGTCAAGATTAGAGTAGACCTATCTGAAGCAAAATAATGTTTTTGTCTTTTTAAAAAAATTTATTTTGGTCTAAAAGTATTTAAGAAATCATAAGAAAGGCCCTAGAACATATCTATAAATTTTCACGAGTCATGTCACATGGGCAGCACAGGTAGTGTCTCCTGGGCGGCACAGATCGTGTCGCCCAAAAAAATATATAATTTTTATTTATTTGTTTTAAATTTTTTTTCTTGTAGATCTTGATAAAATAATCTTACTTTAAACTTGTAGAAACAACAAATAAAATATTTTTTTCTGATGAAAATAAGTTAAAATAAAGCGATAGGAGGGGATTACAAATCTAACATAAAAATATTTTTTCGTATTTTTTAATATTTTATTTTGACCTGAAACTTTGGAAACAGTCACAAACTTGTACCTAGAGAATTTCTGAAAAGTTTAAAAAGATACTGAGATTTTCGAAATGTTGATGCTCGGATCACGCTTGATTCGCCCCAGGGTGGGCGCCAAACTGTTTACAGCGCAAAATCGAAGCGATCTATCGATGAAGATGACTCAAATCAGACACTTTAAACTGATAAATATGAAATATAAATAAATGGTAGAGAAAGTGGGAAGAATCGAATTCAGACCTGCTCTTTCTGAGCAGATCTGCTCTCAAATCTGTGGCAGAGCCAGCATGATCCAAGGTATTTCAAAATACAATTTTTGAATCAAAATAAATAAAAATCATATCAAAACAAATAAATAAAATAAAATATGGAAGAACTAGAAGGAGAATGAGTACCTGACTGGGCCGGATGACTCGGGACTCTCGAGCCCTTGAGGGCTCGCCCATATCAAAACTGGTTCCTCTTGTGTCTCCCTGATTCGGATATTAACCAGCCAATCTCTTGGATTAGGGTTTTTTCCTAAGGATAAATCTAGGTTTCTCTCAGAAGGCTAAGGTTTTTCAAGTAAATTCTAGGATTTTCTCTCTCTTTATTGTCTTTTTCTTTTTGCCAAGTTTTTCATCTCTCTCGGGTTTATCTCCCTCTCTCCTATGTTCTCTCTCTCTTTTCTTTTCCTTTTTTTTTCTCCATTTGTTCCTCCTCACTTTTCTCTCTCCAGTCTCCCCTTAAAATGGTCCCCAACAGATCCTCAAAAGGGGGAAATTATCTCGGGGGCAATGTCTCTTGCAACCAACGTATTCACCCAGTCAAAATATGTTTTGGAGGTTCACGGATTTGGGTGGCACAAGTCATGCCACACAAACCAATTTTTTTCAAATCACTTTTGATGTGTTCCTCAGCCTCTCTGAAGCTCTCAAGGAAAATTTGGGTTAAAATGAATTCTTTAACTATTTTTAATGCTTTTTTTGTTGAAACACGGCATGTACAGGAATCTAGGCTCAAACAGGGTTTCTGAGTTGGCAGAATGGTTCTGGGTCCAAGAGTAAGTTGTGTGACCTATGGATTTTGGGTTCACTATGTCAATGTGATCCTAAAGGTCCAAGAAAACCACAGAATTTACCAGATTTAAAATGGGGTGTCTACAATAATAGGGTCGTTGTTGTAAGGTATCTTTGTGGCGTGATGGCACTTTCACCAAGGTTGCCTAGTGTTACGCTTATTCTGTTGTGTTCCCTTGGTCTAGCGGTATCTTGGGCACCAGCAGGACTAGGTTGTCACTAACTCTCTTTTCATTTCTTTTTTTTCGTTTTTTTTTTTTTTGTCAGGGGTGTAGATACGTAAAAAATGACATACAACACTAGGCACGAGGCCTAGATACCCCGAAGGATTCACAAGAACACTAAATGCCGAGTTAAGAGTGGTTTGAGTGAAGGCAAAGAAATAAAGAATGAAGAGTGAGGGGAAGGGTAAACGAGAGAAGAGGAGAAGTGAGAGAATGAGAGATAGAAAGAGGGAGAGGGAGAGGGAGAGAGAGAGAGAGAGAGAGAGAGAGAGAGAGAGAGAGAGAAGAGAAGAAGAGAGAGAGGAGGAGAGAGAAGGAGAGAGAGAGAGAGAAGACACCGACGCTATCGACGAGAGAGAGAGAGAGGGAGAGAAGAAGAGAAGGAAAGAGAGAGAAAATGATAGAGAGAAGAGAAGAGAGGGAGAGAGAAAGAAAGAGAGATAGAAGAGGTGGGGTACCTAAATGATGAGCCGGTGGCTCAGCAGAGAGGTTAGGTTCGATCCCGGTCCTTCTTGAGAGGGAAAGGGGTTAAGGTTTTGGGCTAGAGGGTCAAGGTAGATTAGGGGTATGGACGCAAAGTGTATGGGTAGGCTAAGCTAAGTTGTGTAGGTGGGATGGCCTAAAGGTGCATGGTTATGATGACCTATGTTTTAGGATTAAGGTAGTCTATGGTCTACGATTAAGGTAATTTATGGTCTAGGATTAAGGTAGTCTATGGTCTATGATTGGGGTGATTTATAGTCTATGGTTGAACTGTCTATGGTCTACAGTTGACGTGGTCTATGGTTTACAGTGTACTAGAGGGGGTAGCCTAGGGTGTAGGAAATTTGGTTGTCCAACGGTATGCTCTCACAAACAAAATATTTCTCTCTCTTCTCTTGGTTGGGCACAATTGAATTGTTTTCACTCTAGTAACGCTAACAATTGCTAACTTGCCAACCTTTTACAAAATGAAGCCCTTGGGCTTATATAGAAGGCTCCATAAGCATGGATGATTGCCCAAATAATAACTTGGTTATCTAAAAATACAATTAAAATGAACGAAACTTAAATCCCGTTTTTAGAAAAAATGACCATTTTGCCCCTTGATAAAAATGTGAAAATGACAAACTAGTCCCCCAAAAAGGGCCTTTTGCCTTGGATATGGTTCAAGGCCATTTTTGGTGCGCTCGGGCAACATTTTATGTGATTTAATGTCATAGAAACATAGATCATCGTGATGTGATCAATTTGATATAAGGTTTATGGCTTGAATCAAACTTTTGTTTATGGTTCCAAAAATCTGGCCAATCCCACAAACTTTAAGATTTTTAATCTTTGATCCAGCTTGTCTTCTGTTTATACTCGAAAATGTGAGCAAAGAACTCAGTTCCTGCCTTTGTTTCTGGTGCAAACATGTCAAAGAGTTGGTAGAGAAAGGGTCCCATCAAGTTACGTCACGAGAGAGAATCAAGCCACAAGGTCGTATCTCGTTCGGACCGCCGGCAATGCCGACTTTCCATTCACCTTAGCCTTGGAGTTCAAGAGAAGCATTTTAAAAAGGGTGTAATAAAAAAGAAAGGGGTTTTGGTGAAAATCTCTAAGAAATAGAGAGATAATAACGAAATTAGACAAATCGAAGCAAACGGGACTAATCTAAAAAAAAGCTTTAAATCATGCCTATGAATGACTAAAGAAACGCCAAAAGCTGAACATGAATAATCATTATTAAGGCTTACGATTGGAAAAAAAAGGAAAAAAAAGAAAAAAGAAAAAGAGTAGAATGTAAGTTTTAATGGAGAGTCTTAATGTGGAGAGAGAGAGAGAGAGAGAAAGAGGGAGAGAGATAGTTTAATGAAGGTGATGAATGCTCATTAATGGAGAAGCAAAGGAAAACATGGATTTCATGCATGGAATCAAAGAAAATGAAAGAAACATATAACCCTAGGCCAAGCCCCTAGGCCCAACACTTAGAATTAGCACCGATTCACATTAACTATTGGCAATGTCAATCCCGATATTTTGGGGTTTGGACAGGGAATGTAGGAGAAAGAGAACTTGAAAGATATGATTATCCCAATCGACCTTTGGTATAAAGTGTAGCTTTGAGGGTTGTAAGGGTTCTAGTCTCAAAGATTGAATGGGGTTTGTGTGGAACAAAGCTTGAATACTCGATCTTTCAGAATTTGGTCTCTTGCTTAGGTTCAATTCAGCAGAGCCTATGCCTAGGCATGAATTCTCTCGGCTTAAGTTTAGTTCGGCAGAGCTTACGCACTTAATGTACGAAAATTTTGCTTCTAAACTAAAAGTCAAGAGGCCTATTTATAGCCAAATCAATCTCAAAACAACCATTGGATCGTTTATGGGTTTAATCTTCACTATCCATTCCAAGACGCAAGTTCGAATTCCTTTGGCACCACTAGCTTTGACGCTAGGTTTGTCTAAATCAACATTAATTGATGGCTCCGATAATAAATACTGCATTGAATGCTTTCTTATCACATGGCTGAGTAGGGTACAAATTTGTGGGTAGTGTTATTTAGAGGTCTGGCACCCCTGGTAGTGGCGCCAGTACCACTTGGAACTGCTATATTTTCCAAAGTGCCACGTGTCATGCTCTGAGGCTGCTGATCAAAGTTAAGCGTTACTTGAACTTCCTTCGGTGCCACTTTGAGTGGCGATGGCTTCTAACGGTTATCCCAATGCCCCGTACTTTTGACAATTGACGGAACATTTTCTAGTCCCCCAATACTCGACACATATATTTGTATTGTCGTTAGAGATCATGTTAGTACGGCCTGCCTTGTGTCAGTCTGTACTGACAAGCATCATTACTCTACTATATATCATTTCTGTAGACCGTTGTCGTTTTGAGGCTAAACTGGTCTGGCTCAACTTCAAGGGGCGCCGACGCCATTGGTAGTGGTATGGGACCCTTCACTCTTCTTTTGGGCCATTTTTTGTATGTTGTCTTCTGTTTGCGTATTGTCGTCGCTGGGAAATGCGCTGGTGCCATTGGGAGATGCGCTAACGCCACTGAAAGTGGCCTCAGACCATTATTTTTCCTAAGTTGCTATTGGTTTGACGATATTGATTACTGTCTTGACTTGTTTCGAGTCACAATCATTTTTAGCCCTGATTGAGTGTTTTTGGGGCTTGTGAGGTCTAGTTTTACGGATGGGTTAAAGTGGGTGTGCGTGGTTCAAGTACTATGGTAGTTTGCTTGGGTCGTTTTGATCTGTTGTAGTTCCTTGAATCGAGATCTGGGTATCTAGACCTCATAGCATTTCTAGTCTTCATTTTCATCAAAAATTAAAGGGGAAGTCATTGTGATCATTTTGCAATGAAAACCCCTCGATTTGGACTTCATTTGGTCACTTTTCCATTTATGGAGGTTGCCGAATAATAGGATTCTGGCGACTGGAAAACTACGCCTAGTTGCAAGTTTGAATACGGTGTCTTTCCGACCTCAATTTTAAGCAAATCTTACCTCAAATTGAAGCCCTTTGAGTCACAGTCACAATGGATCCATTATTGAGGTTACCCGACATTGGGACTTCGAGAAATAATCTTGGGAATGAAGAGATGTCATGCTTATAAAATTATCATTTTATGCTTTTCGGTCAAACTTTTCTTTGTGACTTCTTCCATTTTGGGCGTCATCTCAGGCCTTGCCATATGTCAAAATGTGTGTCTTGATAAGATGAACAACAAACTAAAATTTGTGATCAATTGGTCTTAAAGATGAAGAAGATATGACCTTTGTAAGATATCATGTTTTTTAGAAAACATAGTATCCATAAATGGAGATTGGTTCATAGAATATCACCCTCACAGGCTTTTCGGGGTCAAGATAACACATTTTCAAATCTTTAAAAAATTAGGCCAATTTGGTCACATGCTTCCATAGTCCACATGAAGTTTTGGTACATGTGGTCTAGGTTGTAGCAGTCCTCTCTTTTATTCGCATCGAGGATACAAGTGTGTCAAAAATACCATACAACAACTTGCCCCACTGAATTTCGCTCTTCAAGAGGAGAAAGAAGTGTGACATTCGGAACAAAACTGCTCGAGTTCATATTTCAAATGCTTACTGAGGAGTCATTATTGTCTCTCAATTTTAATTTTCCTCTTGATCACCGACATCAACACGACCTTTGAGAGAAAATCATGTCAAGCTTCTTGACTGGGGGGTGACTGGGGCTGCTTTCGGTTCTAACAACTGGGGGCCTTGCTTAAGGTCTTGTAAAATCAAGCTTCCTAGAACTTTGAGGGAGCCTGGTGGCTGAGAGCATTGCTTAGGGGAATCCTTCTCAACTCCAATTTGATCTACTGGTGGGGCCCTTGCTTAAGGACTTCGTTCCCACTACAGTAGGAAGTTTTGGTTCCAACAACCGAGGGGCCTTTCTTAAGGGTTTGTAACCCAGTCTTGTCTAAATTAGGATTTGTTTGGCAGCCGAGGGCCTTGCTTAAGGGCTTCCTTCCCAATTTTTCAGGATTTCAAGGAAGTTTAGAGACCGGGGGGCCTTGCTTTAGGGTTTCCTTCCCAATTCATCAAAACCTTCAATTTTAAGGGAGCCATATGATTGGGGGTTTTGCTTAAGATCTTCCTTCCCAATTCACTAGGCTCCAATTCTGTTCTATTGGTGGGGGCCTGATTGAAACGCTTACCTGGTCAGCTAAGATATTGAACTGATTAACATTTGATAGCCTTTGGGGGGCATGTGCCCCAATTTGTCAGCATGATTTCTGTTTTTGCTGACTTCTTGGGAGGGAATCCATTCGGCAAGAGGCTGGCCTGATTTGCCATCTTGTCAATTTCTTTGACTTGTATGATCCCTTTGAAGGTTGACTAGAGTTGTTGATGTTTTTCTTAAGATCTTTTGGGTTTCAGTGGAAGTGAGGAGGCACCACTTCTCGGCTACTGAGTTTTTTCATACTGAGGTGGTTGAAGCCTCCTATCGAGGTGACCACTGCATCAACTTGTTTATTGATCCAGATGCCCTTCCAGATATATGTTAACTAGGATAAAGATCAAATGAACCGTGTCGTTTATAGGATAGTATAGATCGAGTGGTCTAGATTGAAAGACAATAAGTAATCCCATTTATCCAAAATGGCCATATTTTGGTCCACATTTTAACTTATGTTTTTGTTTTATTTTTATTTAGAGCAATTACATGAGGCCAATGGTGCACAAAATTTGTAATCTACCATACTCGAACCTTGAAACCTACCAAAAATACAGTGTATGGGCCATCCAATGTTAAGAACATCAGTCCACATTTTGAAGCTCATATTTTGATGTTTTAACAGTAGACCGATGTTTATAACATTGGAAGGCAGTTGGATGATTTAAACATTGGACCGACCTAAAAAAGGTAACATTGCCCCAACTGTTAGGGTGGTCTGATGTTTGCAATATCGAACCGATACATAAATGATACCCACCCTATTTGACAGTCCTCAACTATAAAAAAATAAAAAGATAAATTTAATATCCGATGTCAAATATCGGGCCCGGTGCATTTTCTAGTAACCTTTCCATTACAACATATTTTTTGGACCTTTCCATTGTAATGAAAATTATAACAGTACGGACGTAGCTTTTCCCAATTCTAATGATAAAATTTGGTATCTAGTGGATTCTTTAGAAATCCGGATGCAACATAAACAAAGACATAAGGATTGGATAAAGATTTCATATCTTTTTTAAATTCAATTTTTTTTCTTGTGGTTGTGACACACACAAATTCTAAGCGAGAAAGACTAAACTTCATCCACCCTGATTTGCACCTTAACCAGATCAAACAAATTTGGAACAGAGAGGGAGTTGAAAACAAGAGTTTTTCAGCGTATGGATAAATCCCAATGTTGTTATTGCTGATATTTTTGAAATTAGGGTTAATAAGATTGTATGGAATATTTTTCTCCCCTATAATAGAATTTCGAAAGTGATTTCTTGGGCGTACGTTGGATTGTTAATACTACTGAATGAAGTTTATATTCTGCAAAATGCAACTGGTGAGGTTGTTTGGGAGATTGATACAAATGGCTTGTACTCAGTGAAGTCAATATATAAGTTACTTTTCCATTACCATTGGAGATGGTCTATGCCTGAAATTGCCATTTTTTGGAAATGATCTTTGCCGTTTAAGGTGCAAACCTTCTTATGGTTGGCAGTGCAAGATAAGATTGTCACAGATGATAATCTTATTAAGAGAGGTAAGATTTTGCCTAATATCTGCCTATTGTGTAAGAATGATGCTCAAACAGGTGCTCATCTGTTTATCCATTGTTCTTTTATATTTAAAATTTGGCATTGTTTTTTTGACCAACTTGGGGTTGTTGTGGTTATGCCTTCGGAAGTTAAGGGGATTATCTCAAACTTAGCATTATCTGAGCTACCATAAATAAGAGTGGCGATTTTTGTCAAATTGTGAGAGGATTGATATGGGAAGTTCGGAAGGAAAGAAATAGAAGAGCGTTTGATGGGATAAGTATGCCTGTCGAGAGAATTTTGGAGAACATATTACACTATATTTGGCTCTTGTGCTCTATTACAAACGTTGGGAAAGATATGCTAGAAATGGATGTTAGGAGAAACTTATCGAATCTTTTCCAATTGGACTGTTTTAAGTGCAGGCCTAAGGGGAGATGGGTACCTCCTTTGGAGGGGGTTATTTAACCTTAATTTTGATGGTCGCTCGTTATATTTAGCTAGTTATGGAGGAGTGGTAAGGGATTGGAATGGAACTGTTGTCTTCTCTGCCCTCTGGGCGAGAAAACAACAATGTAGAACTCTTGGCCCTGTTAATGTTAAATCTCTGGGTGGAGCATCTTATTTTGTCACTTTTTTATATGATTATTCTAGAAAGTGTTGGTTGCATCCATTAGCATCTAAGGATCAAGTTTTTGAAGTTTTCAAGGTTTTCAAAGCTAAGGTTGAAAAAGAAATAGAGAGATTTATAAAATGCTTGCAAACTGATAATGGTGATGAATATTGCTTGAATGCTTTTGATACTTTTTGTAAAGAGAATGACATTCACAGAGTAAGGATTGTTCTTCGAACACCACAATAAAATGGTGTCATTGAGAGGATGAATAGAAACATCATTGAAAGAGTAAAAAGCATGTTATCACAATCTGGTCTTGATAAGCAATTTTGGGCAATAGATCTCCCAGTGTACCCTTGAATGGTGAAATACCTGAAATTCTATGGAGAGGTAAAAGTGTGTCAAATGAACACTTGAGAACATTTGAGTCTGAAGCTTATGTTCAAGTGCCCAGTGAAAGTAGAGCCAAGCTAGATGCCAAGTCAAGAAGATGTGCTTTTCTTAGGTATGGTGGTGATGATAAAGGTTATATAATTTGGGATCCTATTGCAAAGAAGACTATTAAAAGTCCAGATATTCTCTTTAATGAGAATGTAATGTTTGCTGAAAAAGAAGTAAGAAAAGCCAGAACAAGAGAGGCTTGTTGTGGATATACAAGTACCAAATCTCATTGTTTACCTCGGCAAGTACAAGAGAGTAAAGCTCAAGCTCAATACAGTTTTGATGTAGGTGATGCTAGTTATGAGGATGACATTGAATTAATTCAAGATGAAGAATGACTACTTGTTACACCTGAGCCAGAATTGAGAATATCCACACTCCCTCACAAGCCCACAAAATGGTATTTTCCTTCCTTATATTATGCTTTGTATACTGATAGTGGTGAACTTAAGTCTTTTCAGGAGGCTATTTATTGCCCTAATGCTGAAAGGTGGTATAAGGCAATGGAGTAAAAATGATACGTAGGAGTTGGTGGAACTTCCACATGGGAAGAAAGCATTGAAGAATAGGTGGGTATATGCTATTAAGTGGGAGGCAAATGATCGTATGCGATATAAAGCCAGATATGTGGTGAAAGGTTATGGGCAAAAACCAGGTGTTGATGTTAATTAAATTTTTGCTCCTGTTGTTAAGCATAACTCTATTAGAGTTATTTTATCTTTGGTTGCTAACTTGAATTTAGAGCTAGAGTAACTTGATATTAAAACTGCATTCTTGCATGGTAATCTTGATGAAGAAATTTATATGTGTCAACTTGAAGGTTTTGAGAACAAAAACAATCCTAACTTGGTTTGTAAGTTGAAAAAGAGATTGTATGGTTTGAAAAAAGCATCTAAACAATGGTATAAGAAATTTGACAGTTTTATATTGGGTGAAGGTTATTCTACATGTGATTTTGATCATTGTGTGTACTTCAAGGGTTTAACATATGATTCTTTTACTGTTTTGTTGCTTTATATTGATGATGTGCTTGTTACTAGCAATGATCTGAGTGAAATCAAGCATTTAAAGCTTGATATGTCCAAGCATTTTTCCACCATGGATCTTGGATTAGCCAAGAAGATTTTGACATAGAGGCAGAAAGCAAGGTAAGCCTTAGTTAAGTCAATCTGAATATATTTTTAAAGTTCTTGAGCGGTTCATTATGATTGATTGTAAACATGTTTCTATGCCATTAGCCGCACATTTGAAGTTGTCGAAAGGGGGCTCTCCAATGAATGAGGTAGATAGAGGTAAGATGAAGAATGTTCTATATACTTCTGTAGTGAGTAATTTGATATATGCAATGGTTTGTACTAGGCCTGACATTGCCCATGCAGTGGAAATTGTTTCCAGATTTATATCTAATCTAGATTGGAAACATTGACAAGCAGTTAAGTGATTCTTCGATATTTGAAGGGGATACGAAATGTATGCTTGTATTTTGGAAATTCTTCATTGAAATTTGTTGATTATGTAGATGCAGATTATGCAAGATGCCGTGATACTAGAAGGTCTACCACTGGATACATTTTCAATGTTGGTGGTGGTGCAGTCAGCTGGATGTTAAGGTTGCAGGATATTATTGCCTTGTCATCAACTGAAGTTGAGTATGTGGCATTGACTAAGGCATCGAATGAAATGATTTGGTTGAGAAGGTTACTTGGCCAGTTTGGGGTGAAATAGGATAAATATTTTGTGCATTGTGACAACCAAAGTACGATTCATCAAGCTAAGGATGCTACTTATTACTCCAAGACAAAGCATATAGAGATTAGATATCATGTTATTCGGTTAGCCCTCGAGCGTAGAGATTTACAGGTGGACAAGATTCACACTAAGAAGAACCTTGCTGATATGTTGACAAAAGTTGTCTCAACTGAAAAGAATACGATGTGTATAAGACTTTCGGGGTTGGAGGAGACGTAATCTTGGGTGGATGGAGAGTGGTGCATTGGTGATTATTTTAAAGACTTTGTGATTTGTCTTCAAGTGGGAGATTGTTACATATGTGAAAAAAAATCACACATGTAAAAGTTTCATTTAACTTTTCTCTCTTTTATTTTGGGCCATTGGATTACTTCTAATCTAATGGTTGTGGTATTGTAGCATCTTTACACTTTTAAAGGGATTAAAACCCTTTTGTTTAGAGAGAGAAAGAGTGAGAAAAAGGTAGAGAGATTGGGCTGCAATTGGGTTTTTTCTTGAGGGCTTAGCATATTATATTTTAGAGAGAGAAAATGAGCAAAAGGCTTGAGCTTCATTGTGGGTTTGCTGTGTGCCATGTTTTAGTGAGAGAAAGTATTGAAGAGAACCCATTTTTTGGTGTACTTGGGGGTTTGTTTTTTGGCTCTGTTAAAAGTGAGAAATGGATGCTAGAAATTGATATTTTGAGCTTGATTTCACTTTCTAATCTCAGTAAATAAAATTTTACGTCATTCTTCTGTGGATGTAGGTCATGATTTGTTACTGAACCACGTTAAATCTTTGTACTTTGTGGATTGAATATTGCAGGATTTTTCAATCCATGTTTTTGCTTTGATATTATATAGTTTCTATTGTTTGTTTATATTAATATGAATGCACAATAATTGTGAATATTATAAACTTTTGCTGATTTTGTCACTAATTGATCCCAACACCATCTAGAGCGGTACGCATCCTTATGGTGGCGTTTGGCATGTGTTTTGGTAATTGTGATTTAGATGCTTCGTATATTAGCATGTCTTTCTTATAACTGTGAGGTGCCAGCAAATATTGGGTATTTTATTTATTTTTTGAATTTTAATCCAATGAGACTTTAGAACTAAAAGCGTTGCTCAAGGTGTGTGTTATTTTACTATATGACAGCAAGTGTTTCTTTTGGCACCAAGCGTGTGAAGTATGACACCAAATATGCAACGAAGAAATATGTAACGAAGAGACATTTAGTGAGAGAAAATATTGTTTGGAATTTGAATTTTAGAGTGAGAAAGTATAGAGATTTGATGTTTATTTCTCACATAATTATTCAAAACCATAGGATATTGTGAGAAATTTCAAAAATTGAAATATTAAGCCGGTAACTGGAAGTTAACTTGTACTATGGGGGTAAAGGATGTTAAATCCCAAGGGCTCATCAAATAATATCTTGTGGGTAGATCAACTCTCTGTCTAAGCCCTAGATGTCCTTAAATCAATAGTCCATATATAATCTACAAAAGATAGCAACTCAAATCACTGAGGTTAAATTATAAAACCCTCCAAAACGCTAAACCTAATACTCATCCTTCTTATTCAAAAGAGAACCCAACATGCGCCATGAGTATATATATATATATATATATATATATATATATATATATATATAATAAAGAAGAAGAGAGACGACTACCTACTCTCTACGTACTACGTACTTACTTACTTTACCTCTTTACCTTTACTTACCGTAGTACGTACTTAC